>APFE031650160.1:87554-198841 GCA_000404065.3 Pinus taeda | reverse complement strand
AGGAATTGACTATGACGATATATTTGCACTTGTGGCTCGATATACCACCATCCGATCCATCATAGCCCTTGCTGCTACGCAAGGATGGAGTCTTCATCAGATGGATGTCAAGACCACTTTTCTGCATGGTGCAATAAAGGAAGAGGTGTATGTAGAACAACCTCTGGGATTTGAAGTTCAAGATCGAGACACTCATGTCTGCAGGTTGAAGAAAGCCCTCTATGGGTTAAAGCAAGCACCCAGAGCTTGGTATGAGAGGATGGATAGCTACCTGATGAAGCTGGGCTTCACCCGAAGCAATGCTGATCCAAACCTTTACTTCAAGGTTGTGGAAGGAAAGCCTCTCATTCTAGTACTATATGTGGACGATCTCTTCCTGACAGGTGATAACCCTCTCATTCATCAATGTAAGAGGGAGCTGGCTGCTGAGTTCGAGATGAAAAACCTAGGACTGATGCACTATTTCCTAGGCCTGGAGGTCTGGCAGAGACCTGGAGAGATTTTCCTTTCTCAAGGAAAATATATTGTGAAGCTTCTGGAAAGATTTGGGATGGTGGACTGTAAGTCCGTGTCGACACCAATGGAACTCAACTTTAAGAAGTTGAGTGGCAGCGCTGCAGGGCCTATCTTGGCCAATCCTACTGAGTATCGTCAACTCATAGGAGCTTTGATGTTCTTAGTGAACACCCGTCCGGACATATGTTTTGCAGTGAATACTTTGAGTCAACAGATGGTTGAGCCTCATCATTTTCACTGGGTTGGTGCCAAGAATCTTTTGAGATATCTTCGGGGCACGATAAACCATGGGCTGAGATACACTGCCGGGAGTGTGATACTCCGTGGATATACTGATGCCGATTGGGCTGGCAGTGTGGTGGATCGTAAGAGCACATCTGGATGTGCTAGATGCTACTGTGATCTCATGGATGAGCAGGAAGCAGAAGTCGTATGACTGAGAATCCTGTGTTCCACGACCGATCCAAGCATATTGATATCAGGTACCACTTTATCCGGGATATGGTACAGCGAGGCGCCGTAAGGCTCGATCATATAGGAACTGATGAGCAGGTCGCGGATACTCTCACTAAGCCCCTGGGGAAGGTCAAGTTCCTAACCTTCCGTGAGAGTCTTGGTGTCGTGGAAAGACCCTATGATGTGGGTCCTGTTGGACGATGAGCTCTGGGAGCTCTGGGGGCTTTGGGGATAGCTTCTCGGAGCTATAAGCACTCATAATGCTTCTGCCCCACCCTTGTGATTATTGAGCTGGTTCGCCACTCATTTATCTGTGCCCCATATGCATCCTACCCATTGAGTTCAGGGCTCATGGGAAGTACCTCTCATTTGGCCAATGAGGTGTGGAAAAGCTAGAGACTATTAGCAAAGACTGATGGACGCATCAGAGATTGCCGTACTCTCTATCTAGGATGGCATGGTCCAAACACTTGATCTGGGATCAAGATTTGTGAGGTCTGGGACCTCTGGACTGATTATGTCAGTCGGGGGATGATGTCTTTGTGACTAACCCACTTCTGTTCTGAAATAAAGAAGCCAGCAAAACAAGTTTCGGTTGGATGACTCACGATGTTGATTGCCCTAATAGATGGAGTTCTCCCTAGTTGAGAGGGAGTGTTAAATTTGGACAACTAGGTCCAAACTCCATGTTCTGATGCTCAGATTAAGAGGCTAATATTTTTGTTGGATTCCTCTTTCTGAGAGGTGTAAGATCCATATAAAAATAGTCTTAATCCGATGAGCAGAACTTATATTTTGAATTTATTATTCTTAATAAATTATATGTGCAAGGTCGGCCAGTTTTGTAATGTAGGCTCACATGCCCAATAGATGTGTCACACACCCTCATTGATGGATATAAATACAGGAAAAGTTGGAGAGAATTTCATCACAACACAACTCACATCTTCCTCTCTCATCCTAAAGAGTACGAGCTACCTGGAGGACGAATTTCAGCCACACGTGGGAAGGACGAAGAGGACAGACCGTACAGCTGAGCTGTAGTACAATTTTCTGCTGCTAGGGTTTCGCAGAAGTTTGACCAGCGTTGACTTTGGTCAACGCTTGGTCCAATCAAGCTGAAAACTTGTGGAAGGTTCGATTTTTGAAGGCCGTACTGCCTGGCACAAAAATCGAGGTCAAAGGGGTGACCGTTTTGCTGCTGCGTTGACTTTTAGCTCGCTGCCCCTGCGTTGACTTTTCAGGACAGCGTTGACTTTTGTAGAATTGACTTGGGTTGACTCATCTACTGGTTGGAGGGTTGTTGTGACACATCTGGGCTGGCTGACCAAAGGAGACTTCGCTGGTTGAAGCATCCTGTTGACCGCCGAAACGAACACACACATTTTTCATGTTTCTGATTTGTCTTCTGTAAGATCTGCTTATATGTTCTATCTGCATTTTGCTTAACTACTTGTATGATTGCTGTGTGAAAAGTAAAATTGCTCTTAGCATAGAACATCTACAAAACTTTACATGATTGAAGAAGACTTTGGGCTTGGTTGAATGGAGCAAGGATGATCCTATATGATTTATCTCGAAAGCTGAAGGACTCGTGTCAAAGGGAGCAGTTATTGCCTCCAGAGGGAGCAGTCAGAAAGGCCCGTTATGACCTAAGTGACCTCAGAGTCCAAGCCAATGGATTGTTAGTGTGAGAGGGAGCACCCAGTTAGGGTGATATGAAAGCATATGTGATGATGGATCAAGTGAAGCTAAGATATTGCTTATGTTTGGGGCTTTGTTATAATATCCTGAATGAGCATTAAGCAGTATAGCAGAGGCCAAGTATATTGCAGTTGGATTTGTAAGTTGAGAAGTAATATGGCTACAGAAACTACTTGCTGGATTGTATGATGACAGACATGGTGATGAAAGGTGCGGCATATCTGCACTGATGAGCTAATAGTCGATATTCTGCCAAAAACTCTTTCTAGAGGGAAGTTTCATACCTCCGGGACAAGCTTGGGCTTGTGGAGAATACCTCTCTAATTGAGAGGGGCTGATGATCGCATCATGGATATGGTTTATCCCTGTGTCATGTACTTTGACAAGAATTAGGGAGGTTATCCCGGTGTCAAGTACATTGACCAGAATTAGGGAGAATGGTTTGAAAGATTGGATGGCATCATGGGCTGACATTCTTCCTGTGTCATTTACTTTGACCTAATTACGGAGGTTATCCCTATGTCAAGTACATAGGCCTGATTAGGAAGAATGGCCTGGTGGACTGACATTCTTCCTATGCCGTGTTGAAGGAACTATAACTAGGTTCGGTCTTCATAAATGTACTTTTGATATTTGTACTTATTCAAGAAAAGAAATATTACTTTTATAATATATGTCAATGAGTTTCTTGTTCATTGAAGTAGGTCTAGCAAATGTCATGGTGTTATAGGTGAGTCAAATAGTCAAGAGAAAATATTGAAGTCCTTAAGGGCATGTTACACCATGTATAAATATGTGTTAAAGTCAAAGGGAAAAACCTCCAAGCAAAGTCAAGTCTACTCCTATGCAATGTCACCTTCAAGCATGCTACACCACCATGGAAACTATCCGCAAACTGCTCAACAAAACAGCCTATGATTTGTCCTCAAAGTCGGCCTAAATGGAGGGGCAGTCCTATATTTATAGAGGATGTCCACTCCAAATAGAATGCACAACAAGAACTTTGAAATCTACGAAGGAAAAGGCAAGGAAGATGAAGTAAGAGGGTCTCCTAAGGCAGCGAAGAGAACGGGTACACCACTGAAGTCTAGAAGTCTGTTCCAAAAGCTGCTACAGTCACACGTGCGGGGAAATCTGAGGGTTGTCCCTGCGGCTAGGGCAGCAACAATACATAGACACACACTTACCTTCGTTTGGCCTAGAAATAGGCCTACAAGGCCTCCTCCTCCAGTGTGAAAGAAAGGTACTCAAGCGAAGAAGGACATATGTCACTTAGTAATACTCTCCACACGTACAAGAAACTAGGGCAGCACAATAGCCATATACTCAAGAAGGATCTCAGTTAGTCAAAGTTTGAAGTATACTTGAGCAAGGAATAGAAGAGGAACATCTCATCTAGAAGACTCAATCAAAGGTCTATCTGTAGACAAGATTCATAGTAAGAGAACAAAGTGCCGGAAGAAGGAAGATGAAGTGTTGGAGAACAAAGTGCCAGAAGAAGTGTCAGGGAATAAGGTGCAGAAAGAAGGAAGGACTTGACTTGTGCTTGGAGGATACTCTTGTCAGGGGTCTAGGGTTTAGCATTGATCAATAGAAGCTTCAATAAGAGAAATTCACTAACGATTTTCCTCTCAAGAGAAGAGAGGCTTTGGCCCTAGCAGAGAGCCAACATCTTGTGTTCTTGTTTTTGTGTTTTGGTAGCAGTTTGATGAAGTACACACATATGCACTAATAAGAAGAAGAAGAATAAGCTAACAAGAAAAGTAAAAAGACTCCATTTATTGTTATCAATTAACGAAGAATCACACTACACTACTTTGCCCTAGATTCTTCAACATGTCATTGTATAGTGACCTAATTAGGGTTGTAGTCGCTGTGTCACTTTCACCGAAATTAGGAAGAATGATCCGATGGACTGACATTTTCCTATGTCATTGTATAGTGACCTGATTAGTGATTAGTCCTCGTGTCACTTTGACTTGTATACGAAAATGGTCCGGCAAAGAACAGTCATTCTCCCTGTGTCATTGTATAGTGACTTGAATAGGGATGTTGTCCTTGTGTCACTTTGACCATGAATAGGGAGAATGGTCCTAAAGGCTGAAGCCTCCTAGCATCATGCTCTGATCTCTTTCTAGAGTGAGCTTGTTTTGGCATCGTGCTCTAATCTCTTTCTAGAGTGAGCTTGTTTTGGCATCGTGCTATGATCTCTTTCTAGAGTGAGCTTATTTTGGCATCGTGCTCTGATCTCTTTCTAGAACAAACGTGTTTAACAAACAATGCATATGTGCCATATGTCAGGGGTATTGGTTGGGTTTGTGAAGAACCATTTACCAGATTCCTACTGCAGCAAACTGATGATATTTCTCCTACTTGTTAAATTACTTGAACAAGTTACTTGCAGTTTTCTACGGCAAATATTGAAATACATACATTGCATTCTACACAAAATAAAAACTGTGGAAAGTAAATACAACACAAGAGAGAAATAATCATCACACACATCTACACAGTTATTTTTGGACAAATGTCCCCGGAAAAACCCAGTGTGGGAAAACCGGCACAGCAGCTGAGGGTTTGTATTATTAAGCAATAGTAAATTTGAGTACAATTCATTGGATGCCCAACTGGCTATCTAATACAGAGAGAAACTGGGCAAAAATAATAGTGAGATGATCTCACCCTGTCACTAGAAGAACCGACACTGATCTGCACTGGAGATGAGCCTCTGTGTTGCCTCTGCGCAATTCTGCGTCACTCTCATGCAGTCACTGTGTCACTGTAGTTGGGACTGCACTACACTTCCTTCTGATCCTCTGCTAACTGGAAACTTCAGCTCTCGGGCCTCCCAATCTCACACCCCAGCTTATGGCTCTAGAACTCGACTTCCTTAGCAGAATTTTGATCTCCCTCTGAAGCTTCGCGTTGCCACAACGTAGCTCTACGTGGCCCTGCGTCAACCTCTCTGGACGTCTCTCTGCCTTGTACTCTCCGGTCTAGGAAAACTTCCCTCTGGATACTATCCTTGCCCCTCACTGCAAGAAATCACTTCAAATCCCTCTCTGGCAATTGTTGCGCTGCTCTCTTCAGAAATTCGATCTCTGATCTCTTACTCGATGTGTTTTCCAAATGCCCATCAAGCCTCCTCTTATAATCCTCGAGTTGAGAACCAATGGCCCAAGTTAGATTCTAATCAATGGCTCAGATCATTTTGGCTTGATCCTCATCTTCTTCTAGAAGTTTCGACCCACAATTTGATTAATACCCTTTAATTATTTTAATTTCCTAAGTTTAGACTTAGGCACCCATTAAAGATAATTAATTACTTTAATAAAACTATCTCTAGGTGGAATTTCCCAAAACGATTTCTAGGTATTGTGGAATAGATGTGTCCAAGCCTCCTTGCAAATGTTGAGGCTTAGAGCATGTTGGGAATGGGTCCCCTGGGGGTCCATTTTTGGGGTTAAAAACCAAAGTTTTGGGGCAGAAGGCCCGAATTTTGTATAAAGAAATGTAAAGTCTCAACATTTTGTGGTCGCGAAGCGCAAAGATATCAAGAGTCAAAAAGAGTTTTCCACCCTTAGTCTAGATAGGTTTTGTCGGCTTGACGAGATCTGCCCTTGGTCCGCAGACCATGGGATTGTTTAAAAAGGAGGTCTTAGAGGAGTCTAAAGGGGTCAGTCAGAAAAGTTGAAGTGCTTGATGAATCTGTGAAGAGATAAGAGTGAGAGTCTTAGCGTAGGAAGAGGTTCTATAGCTGAATGCGCAAAGGCCTAGGGCAGAAGTCTGCAACTGAGTACGCGGACCCCTGCAACGAGTCTGTATTGAAAATCTGAATCATCAATAAAGAGAAGTATTATGAAATTACTGTGTATTTTTTCCTTTGTGGATCACATGTGATTATGTTATGTTAAGTTCTGGGTTTATGTTATGATGCTAATTTGATGCGCGAATGTATATGTTTCTATCTGTTATGTGAACGCAAATAAGGATATATGTTTACGCAAAGATAATCTTATTTGCATGGAAAAATTGGCGAACACTTAGGATAATCCTGGAAATTATACAATAACGCAGTAACAAAGGCGCGTAAGTACTTGAGCCACTGGTTAGGGTTGCGCGAAGGACGATCGTATACCTTCGCGAAGGTTCGACTGGTTAGGGTTGCGCGAAGGACGATCGTATACCTTCGCAGAGGTTCCACTGGTTAGGGTTGTGTGAAGGACGATCGTATACCTTCGCAGAGGTTCTAAGAGACGGAAGAGAAAGTACATCGATAAGCCCTAAAGGCTTATCGATATATGCGAAAGAAGGGTTTAAGGTATAAAACCAACATCACAACCATCTCAGGGTGCGGAAACTTGGTTCCCGCGTACCCCCATACTGCTTCGAGTGAAACTTCGGTCCGCGTTCCGCAGACTAATGCCAAAAGGGCTAATAGTGTAGGGATTTGCTTGGCTAACTAACGCTGAACCTGGGTCAGGGCCCATCAAGCCAACAGAGCACATCTAATGCTACTAGAAATCAACAGGGTTATGGCAATGTGGTTGATGTTGGTGATGTTATTGATGATGATGCTTATCTTAATCTTGGTAATCCTTCCTTATAGAATTGTCAACTTGAGAGCATCTTGATAGTCATTATGAATATCTCCCTAGTTAAGAGGGAGCGTTGAATTTTGTAACTAGTATTGGTCTTCATAATGTATTTCTGTCATTTGTAAATTTATTAAAGCATATTTAATATGCTTGGGTCATAAAAGGAATTTTATTTGTAGCATGGGTTTCATGCTCAAAGAAAAGAAAAATTTGTATATTTGAAAATGAAAAGAAAAATCAACTTTCAAGTGTCTTTTTTGGTCAAGTTGGCCCTCCATTTGTCAAGTCGGTTTGCCCAAGCGATGTGCCCTTTCACATGAATGAACAACTATAAATAGAGACTATTCACTCTCCAAAAGATGAATTCGGATCAGTTCTGAGGCACTAAGGCATATGCAAATTTGAGGCTACTTTCTGTAACGTGAACCTGAGGCCAATCCCTGTGATGTGAAGTCTGAGGCAGCCAGCTCATGCGAGCTTCTGAGGCAGTTTATCTCTGTGTTGATGCAAGCTTCTAAGGCAGTTTATTTCTATGTTGATGCAAGTTTCTGAAGCAGTGCAAGCTCTTGAGGTAGCTTATCTCTGAACAGTCTTATGGGCGGACCTTTCTGGCAGCTTGAGGATAACCTTATGACAGACTTCATGGAGACTATTGCTTGTTATGAAGGGCTGACTTGGCACTTGGGAAGTCATACTGTTTAGTTTGTTTATGACTTGGATTTCTCTTGTTGACAAAGATTCTATAAGGAAAGGATTGCTGGGTTTTCCCCTTGTGGGTTTTGCCCTGGCTACAGACCTAATTTCTAGTGTCTCTTTGTATTTTTGTGCATTGTGATCTCTATTGTCTTTATACATGCATAATTGAATGTATCGTTTCTTCATGACCTAATTCAATGGAGTGAATGCTAAAAGGAAAACACATGTAACTGTCACAAGTAATTATAATGATTAGAAATTCAACATTGCAATTGAATTTCAACACAATGCTCCAATGAAATACTCAAGCCCTGCTGCCCCTCCCAACGGGCCTGTCATTTAGAGAAACAAGGGCAAGACTGCCCAAGAGGGGAGGGATCTTGAATGATGGCCCTGAGATATATAATAACCACCCATTTCCTTGCCTCTCGCACTACTACAACCTGCTCCCTGGAGCATTTTAGTTCGACAACCTGGGATCTAGTGAGATCCTCATCTAGGAAGATCCTATTGAAAAGGAAGTAACAACTTCAGTTTGACCTTAAGGGCCCAAAGCCAGTCACCTGCAGACTTGAACCACAGAAGACATATTAATCTTAGAAAATGAGGCCCTCAATCAAGCACAAATTGTTGTAAGTGCAACCTGACAGGATTCTTAGTGCTATTGGTTGTTAGCAATACATGGGAATTAAAGGTGGATAACACATCAATATAAGAGGGACCCCAAGCGGGGTACAGTACTGGGTTACCTTGTAAATATGTGGATCACACTTGGCAAGCTGATATATTATCCCCATTTCACACACTCCCATTATTGATTTCTTGTCATTATTGCCTATACTTGTGAGGGTGACGCAATGACCTGCTTTAGAGCACAAAACTCTCTAAAGTGGGATTTCTCGCATTCAGAGTGGATTTCTACCACTTTTTTATCTTAAAGTGCAACAGCATGATGTAAAAGTGCAATAATCTAATTCAGGATGGTCACGTTTGTTTCTAAATATTTATTTGACCTGTGTTTGTTCCCATGTGAGCAACAACTTGTACAGAACATGGATTAATGTAACCTGCCAAGCAGAAACAGAACATTGGCTGGATCGAACAGTTACCTGAAGTAGGAAGGTAATAACCTATGACAATGTGGCCTTGTGGGCATTTGGATATGTCCTTTAGCCAAATCACTCCTCCCATCAATAACTAGAACTATAGATAACAGAGAATGAACACCACTCCTTTCCTTTTGGTCAAGCACTTAATTCCTTATCTAAAGTCCTTCCAAAGTCTCTGACTCCCAAGGACTCCACAGACGTGTGCTTAGTGATATATCTCACACCTAGAAAATTTATGGACATGATTCCACAGTGACATCGGGCTGAAACTTAATTTTTCTATACCAATCATATATGTAACATGTATAAGGTCCATAAGAAATTATGGCAAAGTAAATAAAGCATGTGTGATTGAATTTCTGATTTACATGTGGCTGTACTGGATCACATTCATGCCAATTTTATCATCGTAAAGCCATAATATCCTAAGGTGATGTATTGACTCGCAGTGTGGAAAAAGTCGGGAAAAAATCGGGATTAAATCCCCAAAATGCGATTTTTTTGGCTGGCCGATTAAATCGACCAATTTTTTGCCGATTTTTTCCCAGTTGAAAAAGTCAGGATTAAATCGAAAAAGTCGGGATTGAATCAGGACTTTTTCCAAAAAATCATGAATGAGGCAGTTTCTTTAATGACTTTTTTTTAATCAGGATTTTATTGAAAAAGTCGGGATTTTATTGAAAAGTCGGGATTTTATTGAAAAAGTCGGGATTTTTTAAAAAATGAATATTTTTGTATTTTTTTAATTTTGCCAACTTTTTCAAAAAATTCCCGACTTTAACGACTTTTTCAACTTCTGGATCCTTGCCGATTTAATCCCAACTTCGACTTTTTCCACATTGGTATTGAGTTCAACAATTTTATTAGCAACATGCCATAGTGATCCATGGCAGTGGCATCAAACCTAGATGGTGAGAGTGATAAAAACATGTGTACAGTTGATTATTTACACTATAGCAGAATATTAATTGGTTAATATATGTACAGTTGCATTGCCATGTTGGCTACATGTCAAGGTTACAAGAATTTCTAGCTAGAAAGAGAGGACCTATGCTATTTGCGCAAAGCATATTATTTATTGCCAATAAGCTCGACAGCACTCTGGTAAAATGTTGTGGCCCTAGGTATGCTAATGAAAGTTTTGAATCACCTAGAAGGCATTATGATGGCAGTTAACAACTTATAATCTATGAAATTACAACATTTGAAATGGTACCTATGGGAGATTTGACTGGCACTATAGCATATCCCTAAAGGTGGGATTATCATAATATTAATCACAAACAATAGTGAACTTGATCATTGATTATTTTTAAAACCCGAGTAAGATTCCATCCATGATAATCCTAAATATTCTCTCTCCTTTATCACATGTTTTAGGTATGCAAGATTGATTTTGCCCACTAATCTATGAGAAAGTTAAGCATCACAATAATTGAGGATGCCAACATCTTACAGTCAAAGTGCCTAAAGATATGACGTTTCTGACCCTGTTTTCCAAGAAGGGCTTCTTGATAAGTATCAGAAAATGTATATGCGATATTTGTCCAATCCTGGGAATCTGATGGACGTCGGAAAAATCATTTCGCTACCCTAAGTAGAAAAAAACACAAAAAGAAGAAAAATAAATGTGAACAATATAATGCTTTGGACAATTTGTAACACAAATAACAGGTTGCCAAATCAAACCAAATTCAACATCCTTTCTAAAGTCTAGCATGACAATTCACCAACTATAATTTAAAAATATAACAGCATTGATTTTGATGTTTTTGAGCGCAATGAAAGGAACAACGGGATTATTCAAACAACAATTAAAAATCAGTAGAACTTTGTAGTAAATGAATTGGTCGCTAATGCAATCTCCAACACCTGTCTGGTACTTTATTTTCAGACAAGTATCAGCACAAATGGATATATTTTGGGACCATTCTTGAGAACTAACACTTTTATTAATGGATTCAAAAATTACAAGCAAACATTGCTTCCATCACTAGGAATATGGACCCAACTTTTAATTGTAGCAATTTGGCCTGTGATTTTCAGTAGTATTGTTCAACCAAACATTGAATATATCAGCCCCTTGACCAAAAAGCATGCATCCGTTAATCCCAAAGAGAATGGGTTTTTCAACTTTCCACACAAGCTGCCTTACATAAACAGAATTAAACACCTATGAATATGGAGAAAGTATTCAAATAGATTATGCATCAGCTATCACTTGAATATATTAAAAATGAGGATGGAGCATGACAAGAAGAAGGGAACCATTTAAGACAAACCTTGTCATCTATCAAGGATTCTAAGGAGTTCAAAATATCATATTTTAGAAAAATTGACTAAAGAAACCCTGGAAAATGGCTTTTCCTGTTACATTTTCAAAAACATTGCTATATCCAGTCATTCAGCCTCTAGAATTCATATGTAAAAGACGGTTTCTTGTTTTCCTTTGTAATAGTCAAACTAGGGCCCTCCCAATATTAAACTTACATTTATTAGTATTTAACATGTTTATTGTCCATTTGACTTGTAATTTGTTAAAAAATTCTATTAAGGAGAACAAGGCAGTAGCAATATGTTTAAACCAATGATCCACCAAATTCCTGGAATGTGGAGATGTGGAAACCTGTGGACACATATCTGCGACATGTGGGGAAACCCATAAAATTTCAGGGAAAGTTTCAGGGGATATGAGGGTCCCTAACATAGGGAACGTTGGGGTCCCCAGCATAGGGATCCCACCCCAAATATTAAATATATGAAAAACCAAAATATCAAAGTTAAAAAAGAAGAAATAAGATTGAACAACAGCAATTTTTTCTTGTACAATTTATTTTGCAGGATGCTGGGACTTGAATGCACTTGAAATATGGTAGAAAATTGTTGTTCACTCTGAAAGCTGGCTGTCAAAAAAGTTAGTCTTCAAACAACTTGGTATGATGCCACTAGTAAGCTGATGGTGAAAATCGAATCAAATAAGGGTTTGAGTGGACTTAAATAGGTGAGAACTAGGGTTGGGTGGGGCCCACCACCTTTTCCTTTCACATTGGGGAAAAAACAAATTTTGAATTTTTATTTTATTGCTTATTTTTATGCTTTTAATGCCTGAGGATCACTTTTGGAAAAGGGAGCATCCAGGATTACCCTGTTAACATCCCCTTCCATCCCCTGCTTAATGGGGAGGCAGGAAACATCTCCAAGGATGCTCCCCTGCTCAGGGGCCATGGGGAAGGTGGGGAACTCATCCCCAAGGATTAGATACATATCCCTCCCCGAGATTGGTTTAGATATGTTCTATTTTTAGGCTTAGTAGTATTTGACATGTTCTTATTCTTCATTCAAAGAAAAGGTGTAAATTGGTGTATTCATCGTTTGCTCTGTTAGTAGTTCTTTTAGTCCAAGCCAGTCAATAGTGAAATTTTTTATTATTTAATATTAGTGATCCATAAAGCTCGAAAATCTAGCACTTCCCTTGGCCTGGAGACTAGTTAAAATCAGAAGTAAATAATATGCAGAGAAAAATGTTCATGCCGAGCAACTGTCTTGCAGAACCAAGGTGGGCACTACTCAGGAACAATCTAAACAGCCAATTATATGTAAATCCTAACAGGTCAATTAATAGAGAACATACCCAACGATAATGCCAAACCCCATCTATGCTGGAAACAGGTAATGAATTGGCATGACACTTGAGTCTTTCTTGAGTGTACTGCCACCAGATTTATTCCATCTTTACCTGAAACCTACAAGGGAAGACCATCTTACTTGAAACCTACAAAGAAAGACCTCATATTACTTTCCACTCTCCTAGTTGTGAAAAACATTGCACAATCTAGATGCAGTTCACTTCAATGTTTTATTTTGGGTTGGCTACATCTTGCAGGACTCCTATATAGCTCAAAACAATTTGAGCATCTGAAGCACTCTAAGCAGTAGTGAGGATGTCAAAATACAGTGAAGACCAATCAGTTTTTTTTTTTTTTAATTGTTGGTCTATCTCAGTAAATGTGACAGACAACCACAGTGAAGGGAGAAAGAATAGGTAACTATTGACACGCAAAATTTTCCAAAAGTTTGGCAGTCAAGTTCCTTAGATGACAGAGATAATGTCCTTCACAAGATTGTTAACATCTTTTAGCAGCTTGAAAATTTTGACGATTGAATCCAATAAAATGGATAATGACTACATAGGCTTGCTCTGTGGCTTGTCAACCTATAAATCTTGGAATATAGGTATGTGGGAAAGTAGACATACAAGAAGGTAACACAATCCTGTATATAATTCTATTATTCTCAGTTCAGTTTGAAGGATCCTGAGCGATGAATCTGATTGAACAGACTACGTCTGACTTTGATCGTCATGTTTAGTTATTCTTTTAGGTATAAGATTAAATCCAGACCAACGTAGGCCTGTTTCATTCTTAGCAGCATAAGTCACCCGGTTCATATTCATTTTCAAATTTAGCAACAATGAAATTGGTCTTTCGGGTATAAGACTAAATCCAAACCAACGTAGGCCTGTTTCATTCTTGGCAGCTTCAGTCACCCGGTTCATGTTTATCTCCAAATTTAGCAACAATGAAATTGGGGAAAAATTGATAAATTATACTTTACAAAAAAATATCATAAAATTTGCCATTAAATTCCGCAAAAACAATAAAAGAACTTTGTTATCACTTCACAAATTAAAATGAACAACAAAAACAAATATTTTATAACTTCAAATTTAAGCGAAAAAATGTTAAATGTCAAGGCTGAAAACGTGTTGGGAATATCATATATTGAGAAAAACCATGTTAAGGAAAGTATATGTCTGTGTGTTTCTTTTATTATTTTAAAGTTCAACAAAAACAGATAATTCCAAATTAATAAATGAATCTTATTTATTTTTTCACTAAATTTATAAAAATGATCACCTAGCTGATTCGATCCTCCGGTGCTTGAAACAGCGAATTTCAAAATTTTCCCAAAAAAAATGCTAAATGCATAAGCTTGGCAGTAAATTTGGCACTACATTTAATGATGCTAAAGCTCTGTAAACGGGGAACACAACAAGATCAGTTCCTTTGTTGATTGACGGCCTAGTTCCTTGACTGTGTCTGACCCTGACATTTACATGATAACCTGCACAACAATTCCAAGGTCTTGAACCCTTGACTGTTTAACGCTACTTGCTAAACAGTGGAGCAAGTATGCTAATATACTATGATAAAAAATAGCCTAGTAAAGGTTAAAGGCCTATTACCCTAATAAAGTAAATGGTATCTCATATAACACAGATTTAAAAACCAGGCGCGGAATTATATATTACAGACTATAAAGATTTTATGGAGTGTTTCCCAGAATCCCATGAACAGTGACAGAAAACCCTAATCTATCAGTGCTTAAAAAATAAGCGAACGGAGACCATGAAGGATGATGATGACCTAAACCTAAAATCTACTGAAATGCTTGAGTCAAATTCCTTCGGCAAAAGGAATTGTCAACAGCTTAACCCCAAACCTAAATCCAAGGGCATTAAAGATTACAAATACGAGACCTGATCTAATGGTGCCCCACGGGAACCTCCAAATTCAGCTTCGGCTGCCAAAGACCAATGGCCTCCACTTGTTTTATTAATTCGCGAGGGAAAAACAAAGACGAAATACCGAGAACGAGAGCGAGAGAGCTGAGTACCTGGTCCGGCGAAGAAGTCCCTGAACTCGATCCCGAGACCTGCCGACAAATTTCGTTAAACTCACCTACCTAAAAAAAAAACTTCCCCTCTTCCTAGTGAAGAACATGTCTAAAAGCCTGCGCTCGTCTACTCCAAAAATAGCGGACTAGGCTACACTAAATTTAGGGTTAAACCCGCTTATTACGCGGAGATTTTTAGCGGATCTGCCCAATTCCTCCAACTCCTCGTCCTTCCCCTCCTTCCCTTCTTCTGCCTTTACTGACTGAGTGATCAGAGACTCTGACGGCCCAACTGACGGAGACGTGTGTGACGCTGACGGAACCTGACGGAACTCACGGACGGAGCAGCCAGCCATGATCGGTGGTAGGTGACCGAGAAAAACGTGCCGGTTATTGTAATTCCCGGCGTGGGCGCACCGAAAGCGGCGAAGGACGGCAGCTGGAGCTGTCGGACGCTGTCGGGAATTCTTCCGGCAACTCTCTGCCTGCCGCACATGATCATCACCACCGACCCAAACTCCCGAGCCTGACACGTGTCTTGTTTCTAACACCCCGCCGCTCTCCACTTTGGAAATCCCAGGATTCAGCGGAAAGCCCGCCTCCGCGCTGACGTGGACACCCCGCCGCTGACGTGGTCGATTGTCTGGACATTCCGAGGCTGTCAAGTACGAAGGCTTCGTCCACGCGGGACAATTCTATTGGTCGGCAGAAAGAGTGAAAAAACATTCTCAATTCACACGTGTCTTCTTTTAAGTGGAAAGCGTGCTCCTGACCCCAACAAAAATATTTATTATAGTATTTTGGGCTGCAGAGAACTTGCCACCGTGATGATCTAGATTCAAAAATTTGGCCACCTCACTCCTCGTGATATGGTTGCTTCAAGGTTCGAACTCGAGTTAACTAATAAATGATTAGTATTACTTCTGTGTTAATATAAATACATGGTTAATAATAGTTTTATCTAGTACTAAGGATTGATAATTGGATAAAGTGATTTGGATAGGTTTGAGATAAAATTAATTTATTAATAATTATCATTTGATTGAGCGAAGAAGCTTATTCTACATTAGTTATCAAAATTGAAATTTTGCTAATTTAAAAATAAAATAAAGTAAAATAATTATGCAAAACATTTAAACAATGTTTGTTAATAAAAAAAATTGCACGGAAAGAAATTGGATCCCTCTCCAAGATCCGTATTTAAGATGGATCTATCCTAATATATAAAAATTTGCATTTTATATATATTAAAATTTAGTGATTTAATCTGAAGAGCTTTTGATGTATCTTGAATAATAAGGTGTTTATTTTTTGAACTAAGCTTATTTTGTGCTCGCATGTTATTGTCAAAATTGAACTCAAGACTTTCTTACCAATCGAACTATAACTTCATGACTATATTTACATATTGTATATATTAAAGTCTAGTGACTTGACTTAAGATCAAGAGGTTTTAAGACATCCTTATCGATAAAGTATTCATATGATATCCCTATCAATTGGGCGTTCATCTGACATCTCTATCAATTAGTTGTTCATCTTTTCAACTAAACCCACATGAAATTAACATGTCACTATACAATTTGAACTCAAAACATTCCTATCAATCAAACCATGACACTATCATTATATTAATTTTAATGTAGTATTTTTGAATAAATTGATTTCAAATTTTAGGTGACTTTGAGGAAATGCAAACTCTTTAATAATTAAAAAGGAAAATTGGAAAAAGATATTTAACTATATAAGTTATTTCAAAATTTTATAAGATGAGATATTTTAATTTTGCTAGGTCATATACAAGTGGAAGTAAAGAAGCAAGAAAATATAATCTTTTTATAATCAATTGGACATTACGCTAAAAGGAAATATTGTACTTGAAAATATTATACTTGTAAGGAGTTATGTATCCTCTCTAATTAAAAGGAAATTACTTTAATAGATCTAAAATAAAATGGATATAATTGTAACTTAAATAGACTATATCAATAAGAAACATACTATGAAAATATTATACTTGTAAGGAGTTATGTATCCTCTCTAATTAAAGGGAAATTACTTTAATGGATTTAAAATAAAATGGATATAATTGTAACTTAAATAGACTATATCAATAAGAAACATACTATGAAAACGGGCTTGTAGTTCAGTGATGAGTATTTATAAGGCTATTCACCATAGCTTTCATTCACTTAAGAACATGAATAAGTAATTAAGGCTTGGTGCAAGTATTAATATCCTCTATTGCAACCATTTGATTTTACCTTGACCCATATTATATAACATGTTTATGGTTATTGGGAAGTTGGTATTTTCATCGTGTCAAAAATCTTATTTTCACTTTTAACTTTAAAATTTGGTTATAAAAATCAAAATCCTTAAACTGATATGGTGAAAAAATAAAAATAAAATTTGAGAAAAATGTATTGAGAATTAGAATTTAGTTGGGTATAATGAACTTCCACCAATTTATCACAAAATAGGAATTTAAATTATTTTTTATTTTCAATTATCTTTTTTCCACTTCATACCAAAAATGAAAGTGAAATGAAATGGTGTTACATAGTGATCATTTAAAAGCAATTTGATATGGTTCACCAAATGTTTGAATAACCATGACTATTTGTAATATTTTAGTTGTAAGTTGTTTTTCCTTTTTATATTCGAAATTGTATATTAATTATTAAATAATGAATCCATACAAGTGAGGATAGTTTTTAGATAGGAGGAATGACCTGTTATAGAGTTTTAGTGAACCCAACGTTTCAGACTACCAAGTGAATCCATAATCAGGGGATGCGTCAATAGATATTCTTCAGATCTTAATGATGTATCTAGGCGCTACATTTAGGTTATATATATATAGGAAATTGAAGAAAAGATGTAAGAAAATAGGTCGGCTAGATTTCATTTATTTAATTAATTAATTTATTATTATTCTTTATTTAATTTATTTATTATGATTTTTTTAATTAATTATTTATTTTTATTTTATTTAATTAATTAATTAATAGGTTTATAACTTAATTGATTTTATTACTTACTTTTTTTTTTCCAAAGAAAAAAACGGTAACTTTTTATTATTAAAAAAATAATGAAAAGTTACACTAGCAGATAGGCTGAATCATTCTGTATGCTGCCACAAGGGCCCGTGTGCATAAGCACCCCATGCAACGCTTGAGAACAAAACGTGCACAAAAAATAAGAAAAAAGAAGAAAGGAAAAGGAAAGTGAGGGGCAGAAAAACTGAAAATCGGCAGTGAGGATGGCTCACGCATCAGATTTTTCTCCCCTTTTTCTTTTCGACCTTACGCCACTCTCCATGAGAGGGTTCGGTCGAAACAATAACTAACTGTGTCTCTGTATTCTGTGGGCCAGGTTCTTTATCTGAATCTGAAGTGTCTAAGTGGTGGTGCCGTTTGTTGCCTCCTGTGCTAGGATCCATGCGTGTCTCCACTACCTTGTTGTCTGATGAAATTCCTTTCTGATTCTCCATTTCTTGGGCTACCTCTATTTTCTCTGCTGGGAGTTCTTCCTCAGCTGCTTCCGATTCTTCGTCCTCTGAATCTGGGGGAGAAAAGTGCCATCCTTTTCTCTGCTTCCCTTGTTGTTTCTTTTTATTCTTGGCTTCTGGACATGAGCTTTGTAAATGTCCTGTCTGCCTACAGATCCTACATCGGAAAGCGGTGTTTTCATAATCTAATACCTGCAACCATTTCTGTTGTTTGTATATCAAACTTATATTTTCCGGCAGCCCTTTGCTTAAGTCTACTTCCACACAGATACGTGCGAAGGTGTAGATCCTTTCATCGATCCTTTCCAGATCTGTTTTGATGTATTTCCCTATGCTGTTCCCAATGCCCTCCAGCACTCGTTCATCCCAAAAGTGTAAGGGGAGATTGTGTAGTCTAACCCAGACTTGCATTTTAGTTACAGTCATTTTATTTGGGTCGAAATCAGGGAACCATGGGGTCACAAACAGCCCTGTCGTTCCCCAAAACCATGGCCCGGCATTGATAACTGTGTCTCTGACTTCCTTGGATGTAAATTTTACTATGAAGAAGCCCTTTGAGCATAAATGAATGTCACATTCCATGGTCCACCTAGTGAAGATCCAATGGAAAAGATCCAAAGGTTTGGGCCAAAAGCTGTTGAAACGGCAAATAAGAGCTTGCGTTTCATAGGACTTGACGAAATCATCAAGTCTTGAAGAATCTAAGTTTAATGTTGGGGTTTGCTCTGACTGATCCACAATATATGGCTTGGGCATGTGGCCACCTTGATCTGGAGCAACCCCTGCATTCCTGCTGCCCTGTAAGATGTTTTTGTAAGATCCCTTTGGATGTTGTTGGGCTGCAGCTTTTTTCCCTTTGCCTCCCCCTGAGGAGCTTGCCTGACCCTGAGGCAGAGCCCCCCCTCTTAATCTGAGATTTAAGTTAATGACTGATCCTGGCCCAATCTCGTAACTTTCCAACGATCTACAGTCCTGAAGGGACCGCCTTCCACTGACAAGATGCTGGGCCTGAACTGGGAATCCCATTTCTGCCCTTATTTGTTGTTTCAGATGCATGGAGGTGTTCCCTGCATGAACCCAAACTAAACGTGTTTTCCCCTGAGGGGGTTTAATCAGAATCTGAAAACAAGAATTAGTTACCTGCCCTGGCTGATGGCATAGTTTCAGATCTGGCTCCGTTTTGGTTCGTTTTCCCTTATGCATAACTAGATCTGCAGAAACTCTGCCCGATCTAGGGTTGATGTCTTCGTTCTACCGTATGGGTTCAAACTGTATTCCCAGACCTGGCCTCCTATTGCGCAGATCTGTCCCATTGTTGGCTCGATTTTGGATTCGGAAATGCATTTCCAGGGCAGCGGCATCGATCCCAAAATCTGCTCTGTCCGCTGCGCCAAGATCACGATCTCCCCGAAAAAAGACTTCCAGATCGGACCATAGCAGAGGTCGATCTGACAAACGAGCTGTAGGGAAGTGGCTTGGGCTGGAGCTATGAATCGATCCCCGGATCAAGGGGAGCGGTGCCTGAACAGAGCTCGACGGCAGCAGCTTGAACCATAGTATTGCTTGACCTGCGGCACACAAAATCGGATCTGGGTTCTGTCTTGTAAAAAACTTTATATCTCCTCCATTCCTATTACCGGGACTGAAATTGGCCCTCCGGCATCCTCCATTGTTGCCAAAGCCAGCGCCATCGCAGAGCTCGGCCGCAAAAACCCTCGCGTAAACCCTCGCCATCGCTCCGATCTTCTGATGCCAAAGAATAACTTTCATAGTCTATTTTATTACTTACTTACTATGTCTATTAATTTTATTTAAATATATGGTTTAATTGATTTATTAATTAATTTATTAATTTGATTGATGATTAATTTGATTTATTAATTAATTTAAATTTGATTGAATAATTAATTTAATTAATTTGATTGATTAATTAATTTATTAATTGATTGATTAATTAATTAATTAATTAATTAATTAAGGTTGATTAATTAATTAATTTTTATTAATTATTCTTTATTAATATGTTTATTAATTTATTGTATTATCTGGTTATTATTATTTTTTGTTTGATTAATTGATTTATTTTTAGTTTGTTAATTAATTGTTATGTTTATTTCTTTTATGTAAAATTAATTGATTAATTTATTTATTTTATTAATAATTAAATTAATTACTTTATTAATATTATACCACTACTCTACTTATTTGTCTGATAATTAAAATTAATGTATAGTTTTAATTATATTATTATTGTTAATATGTCTCCTAATTTTATGTATTTAATTCGTAATTATTATTTATTATTTTATTTATTTAATTTGTTAAAAAAAAATTGTAAATACAACATCTTCATCATGTCCAACTTCTCACCCTGATCAAGGGGATAGCACAAGATTTGAACCCAAGACTCTTGGTTCAGTAAGACTTCATTTATACTATCTTCATCATGTCCAACTTCTCACCCTGATCAAGGGGATAGCACAAGATTTGAACGCAAGACTCTTGGTTTAGTGAGACTTCATTTATATTGTCATTGCCAATTGAGCTACTCCAAACATACTTATTTTGAGATAAATTATTTAACATGTAAAATATATATTAATTTGTTTTGATATAAATTATTTGACATGTAAAATATTTATTTAATTTGTTTTATTAATATTTAGATACATTTTATTTGAATTAAAAATTGAAAAAAAAAATGATTTTTCATCATTATAAATTTTTTTCTATTTTTTTAATATTAATTTTAATATATTGATTTTAATAATTAATTTTAATATGTACCTAAAGAGAGAGAAACTGTGGATTTTCTAAGTACTTTTTAATGAGTTTTTTTTGGAAAGAAGAAGAGAGTTTGTACCATGACCAGGAGAATTTGTACCATAAGATGACAACTCCCTGATTAAATCATTACTTTTAAAAGTTGGTGGGAATGATAAAGAGTATGGGGGTTGGCTTAAGAGTAAGACAACCTTGGTTTTGATGGCATGTGGGGCATTAAGGGTGGTAGCCTGTCATCAAAAGTGGGATATTTGTGGGCCAAAAATAATAAAGAATAAAAAGTGATGGTTCATCCCATTATACCTTTGAAAGTAATACATATTATGTCACAAAATGATATCCTTTTTGACTTACAAAAGTATTGCATTATTTATTAAGGTGGTACATTTTGAAAAAGGTTGAATATTCCTAACATATGCATCATTGTTAATAAAATTAAAAATTATGTAAGTGGGATTATTTTATAATGTAGTACTAATTATAAAGATTTTGAAATATGATTGAAATTTATTTTTAGTTAATTAAATTATATTTACATGACGTGAATAAGGTTTTTTTTAATGGCTTTCTAAGTAGAGCAAAAGTTGAACACTATTTGAATGTTGTTAATCAAAAACATCAAATTTAAAATTAAACAATGGTGGATTGTTTAATATTTATTGATATTATTATTGGTATATTAGATTTAAAAGAAAGATAAATTATTATTTCAATTTTTTTAGGGTAAATAATTATTTTATATTTTTAGATTTTTGTTTTTTTATTCGAAAAGAATTTCAAGATCACCATAGTTTTGATGATTAGATTAGAAACATTGGTGTTGTGATAAATATTTTCAAATTGTGATGTAATTTGGGTATATGTCATGTGTTATAAAAGAATGTGTCTTTCATCTTAAACTCTCTTAGTGTTCCAAAGATGACAAATCATTTAATCCCACTTTGTTTTGGTAAAGCCCAACACCCAATTTTGCTACACAATACATGAGAGTTGTTTCTTATTTTAGAAAGAGATAGTTTTGATCTTCTAGATTAGATTTGACAAACCCCTCGTAGCATCTCAGTTTTCTTTTATCCTCTAATTCTTTATCATGCCACATGATTTCCTTAAATTTAGATATAATAATACTTTAAATACCATCAACATTCTGCAGAATGACATCTTCATGTACTCCCCAATGATTTAGCCAAGACTTACATATTTGTGCCATCCCCACTCGAGTCACTAATAGTTTTTGTTTGAGTTTGAAGCAGTTTTGGGGAGCCACTTATCATCCATGTTGTTTATCTTGTTCTTGTACATTAACTACCTAATCATAGTCATGCTCTCAATGGGGGGAAAGCTCACTTTTATGAGGAGGATAGGGTAGGGTGTATAGCCTTAAATATTGAGACTGTAGGTTATAATTTCTTTTGGATATGCTCTATCTTTCTCTAAGATTCTCTTGAGATAAAATATTCCCAAACTTCATATCAATATAAGATAATGTTGATACCAGTTTGAATTTTTTTTTTTACTTTTGCATTAAGGCTACAAAAGTGCCCAACATTGATTAATAAACCTATCAAAATTTGGCACCCAATAAAAAATTATGTTACCCTCTACCATGACCATAAGCCACGGAGGAAGTCACATGAGGAATTATAAGCATGTTCAAAATTTAAATAATCTATTCAGCTACTCGAAAGAATGAAATGTTTTGAATGTTGTTTCAACTATGAAAGTAAGTGGTTGGTTCTGGAAATGCTAATACATATGTCAATATATCACATGTTATGCTACAGGTTATATGACTTCATTGCAATTTAAATAATTATGGTTCCCATGAATAAGGGCTCAATATAAAGACATATTGTACATGTGAAAAGTGGCAAAAAAAAATCATTTTGTGTTCATAACCATTGGTTTATATTCATGTGTGTGTGTGTGTGGATAGCGTGCATGACTTTGGTATTAAACTTTCAAAGTTTAATACACCAACAACAAATATCAACACATACCAAGCTTATGTTGCAACAACAAGCGCACTAAGGTTTTTAGTCGTATGGCTTGGGTTGATTTAATTTATGCACAATACAACCATTGGTTGCTTCCAAAGCAGTATGGTTGAGTTCATTTGCAAAGGGCCCACGTGAATGGTTATGTGATGGTTGATTTGCTGTGGTTCCAGTGGCATATGTATATATGGTTTATTATCTGGCACTTGAAGTGATAGCCTACGTATTGTGCGCATATTATATGGTTGTTATATTGGTTTGTATGGTATGGTGGTGACATGACTCATCTGTTGGTAGTGGATTATGATGGTATACATGTTAAGTTTGGTTTATGCATCATTCATGTTGGGTTGACATAGCATGGTTATTATATAGCATGGAATAGTGTGGAAGGTGGCAAATTTAATGCTCACCCTACCACGCTTTTGATCCACAACTGAGATTTAAGTGTTTTTGTGATGAATGATTGAGATTACATGCATCAGATGAATGGGTTTTTCTTAGGTTTGTAATGGCAATACGCCTTCAGAATTGCATTTTCTCCTTGCTCTTGCCAATTCAAACGTTGTTGTTATTTATATGACTAGTTTTTGCTTTCCTCCTCACCATGTATGAGTTAATTCCTCAATTAAATCCTTCACAATGTGTTTTGAATGCACCTCTGTGAGGAATTTAACAAAGAAAGGGGAAAATTATTGTGTTGGACTGTGTATTCGTTTGGGCATCTGGAAGTGGATTTTTGCGCAACATTCTTAGGTAGTTCCATCTTATCTTATGGTTAATTATGCAATAGGATTATCTGGTTTTATTGTAAGCTATGTGTTTGCCTTTCCATCCTCCATCCACCACTCGATTGTCTCTTTATCTTTTGCAAATGCCAAACCCCTATGCACCCATTTGATGAATATATCACATATTGTGTTGGCTAAGGTTTATGGGAAGACTTTGAGTAAAGATTAAAGGTTTGTTCTGCTTCTATAATTATTTGAAAGTAAAGCCCTTTGTTCCACTAGTATTGAGTGTAATTCACAAGGTCATTTTGTTTCTCTGGTGTATTTAAAATAAAATTATACACCCAATAGTCACTTGCCACATTTTCAAGCATGCATTCTTATTCTCTAGATATATATTCATCGTTTTCCTGAATGCCATCAAGGTTTTTTATTATGCTTCTCTAGTTGTACTAAAAAGGGGAAACCTTGCATTTTCTTTGCAAAAACTTCAAGAGTTTTTCCCTGAGCTCCTCCATTATTGAAGAAACCCTATGACCAACCATTTAGTCATATTGTATATTCTCTATTGTCCAAGAGAGAACCCTTGTTCTCTTTCATGTACCCTATTACTATTCAAAAGTTTTCAAAGGTTCATTCTTAAACTTTGTTGCATAGGAAAAGGAAATCCTAAGATACATTGTTAGTTTATGAACATTAATGAAAAAATTAATCACCCTGTCAATAATTTTGTGTACAATGCTAATGTTTCCAGATTGTATGCATTTGAGCATTCATGTACATTCATTCTTTCACCCCCCCCCCACCCTTTAGACACTTATGTTTCTTAAGTCAATTTGTTAGTCATGCATACAGTGTCTGAAACCCAATTTATTTGCGTAGTTGTATGGGGCTACGAAGGATCTAATTGTAAAAGGATCTTGGTGCATTATCCCACAAAGTTGTAATTATGTAAAATGCATATACAATGGTCTAGAAATCGATTTTATATATGGCTAGAATCATTAAAAAGAACAAAGAAAATATGTTGCACAACTGGCACATGTTGTAACAATGTTAAGTGCAATATGTGGAGTTGGTTGAAAATAGATTTGTACATGTGATTTTAAATATCCATAACACAATGATTACCTTTCTGGTACAAGAGTCAATTTTTTTGGAAGCTACAACGCCAATGGATAAAAAAGGAAAAAATGTTTTAAAGAAAAATAACAATATGATTATGCACCTGAGTCTTTAAGCTCTTCTTAATCCAATTTGTTTTAGATGCCCATTTTCATTTCATCTGTCCATGAATACTTTTATTTTGTTCCACACAAATCTTATGAATATTATCATATATATTACTTTTGTAATAATTTAAAATCAATATAAGCTAGATGAATTTATGTATATAATTATTTCTACAGTATGTCTCATGTTTTTAATTAAATAGCATAAATGAGTTTCTTCAATAGAGGATCAGTTAATCAAGGTCATGGTAGAGATTAGAATAGAGGCAACATGCATCGTAATCTGTGGGAAAATGGGAGAAACAAGAAGATAAGACTTTTTGTGCATTTCAATGCATACTTTGAGGAGTTTCACCAACTTGCTACTATTGGCCATTTATTCCTTGGATCGCCTTATGTGTTTTCCCATTCCTTGATTTCTCATGTCAGAAATATCTCTCCCTTACAACCACATCCTAATGTGCAAGAAATGTTTGAGTAGAACCCAGGTAATGACGAATGGAATCCTATCCCAAACCCACCTTCTAAAGAAAACCAAGGGTGGGGTAGAATAATTACAAAAATTGCCAACCAACCATACCCTACTGAAAGACATTTTGAATCATCTTCATCGGGAGCATTCAACCCAAGGAAACCTACTAATGCCCCTAATCCTAAACATATGGCACTAGTCAGATACTTTCCTACTACTAACCATGATGACCATCCCACTATTATTCATACTACGATTGATCTCGTTGCTCACCATTGTACTAGTCATAATGATCACACTTCTGATGGGCCTTTAGTTGTTTCCATTCCTAAACGAACTGCCCCTAACTCCTTACAAGTTTAGGATATTGATGAATCCCACAACTAAGAAAATGTTAGACTTGGCCATGCCTCTACAGTTGCACAGAACAAGGAGAAAGGTAATGAAGGAAACTAAAATTCAAGCACAAATATATCAACTGGGACTACTAAAAATCAACCAACACCATCAATAGAGGATCTCTTTCCTGAGATTCATCATAACTCAACACAGTTTGCATACAGATTTTGATATTTCAATGGCAGTCAATTGGTCAATTTTGATTTATTTTCAGATATATTTGTTATATTTTTTTATATAGTGACACTTTTCGTATAGGCTTAACTAACAATATAAATTGATACTTCCATTGATGGTTATGTCAATCATTAATGGTGATGTTATCATTGATGGTTATGTTATTTTAAGCCATGCATGTGTGGTAGTTGCAAGGGCATGATGGTTATTTTTAAATGAATTCTGAAATTTAAATTAATTGTGCTGAAAAGGAAAGTGAATCCTCCCTTCCTAGTGAGTCATGTGGTCAACTATCTACTTTTTAGAAATTGCCATTCTTTCTTATTTTGATTTTTCCTTCTGTCTTAGGATAACTTTTGGGAAAAATTGAGTGACAGAGTTGAATATTAAAATTATAAAAAGAAGAATTATTTTTGGAAATCATTTCAGCAACAACTCATCATTATATTTCAATACATAGAAGGAGAAAGGGTCTAAACTTTTCGCACAATAAATGATATGATCTAGTGTTCTTTCTTTAATTTTGAGACAATTCATTTGTTTTGATTTAGAGATCTTGAGTTTAATATATCTCATGAAACAAGTGCTATTTTAAAAACTAGCAATGGACGGGGTTATTAAGGTATTTTCTTGTTCTTGAAGTATTATATTGTATTTTGATAATTGACGACTTTTTAGTGCTTCACTTCTTTATCTTTGTTGATCATTAATACTTTTGCAGCAGCCATACCAATGTCTGGAAGGTTTATACTCGAATATGCTGTAGCGAGATCTAAGCTTTGTTTTGGTTCTTTATTACTTGCATTTGACTCCTACGTCATTAAACTTTGGCATTTGTAAAGAGTTATTTGTTACAAATTTTGATATCTATCGATATTCACTAAAGATGTCTGAATAATTCTTTGAATGAACTCAATGGAGAATTTTCATATGGTTTTATTATCTTGTGTTATACTTTATATTTTCTTCTTTACCATTCTATCAGCATTTGTATATCTCATTTTAAATACCAATTCTCTTTTGATTATTGGTTTGTACCTATTGTATTGAACTGTATATTTTAATATCAACAATTTAATTAAGTTGTTTTTCAATGTTTTTCTTTGTTGTAAAGTTATTTTAATCATGCTTATTATTATTGTCATTCATTTTAAATTTTGTAACATATTTATTGTAAAATTATTTTATTTTGTTTTGATCATATAAGTTGTTACATGCAAGGATATAAAATCTCAAGTTATGTTCCCATTTTTCATGGTCTAGCCCACCAAGAATTCGAAAAATGTTGCAAGAATAACTTAGGCCATTCTTCCCATCCCTCCAGAGATAACATGAATGATGACAACTCAAAGACTAGTTTTCCTTATTCCATAGCCAAAGGTCTACTAATTTACACATGTTTTCAAGTCCATAATAAGTTTTCTAACTCTGTTGGAGTTATGATTATACTAAGAGAGGGGTTGAATCAGTATAATGACCAATCTACCAATTTAAAAACAATTGAAAACATATAAACATCAATCACATAACCAACACATGAGAATACCAATTGTACGTGGAAACCCCTAAAGGGAGAAAACCACAAAACTTATTTGTCTAAATATTTTTTAAGGCACCAACGTATTGTTACATCAATTTATCAGAACCAACCATAAGGAGAAATCCATCCCCTGATTTAAAAGTATCAACCTAAAGGAGACACCTATCCCCTTATTTATGGGTACCAACCTAAAGGAGACTCGTATCCCCTAATTCACAAAGACCAAACTAAAGGAGACACTTATCCCCTAATTTACAATCACCAACTTGATGGAGACACGCATTCCCTAATTACAAGCACCAACTTGAAGGAAACACCAACCCCTTGATTTTACAAGGACCAACTTGAAGGAGACACCAATCCTTTGATCTATAATGACTTAGTGTTATGTTTTACTTTGTTCACTACTCTTGCAAACAACTTTGTGTTTGTACTTTACAATTTTGCCTCTACACTTTGTTCATTATAGGAATAATTTGATGTATGATTAAACACTACTCCTCTTTTACTATCTTCAACACATTTCTCACTTTAAAACTTTGCCTCAATCTGTTCACCTCAAATATGAACTCCTTACTCAATCATGGATGATCCTCATCCTAATCACCTCAAACCACATCATTTTGTATTTTAGATAGCATTACAGGCCTTATTAGTCACTTTGGCACTCAATTGAACATATCCCCTGCACAGGCTACACTTCTGCTTCTCGACTTTCAAACTTTCAACTCCAACTATTCTTCAACGCTCCATTTGGACAAATTCCCTCAGCATGCTACGCATCTTCTTTTGACTTCATACTTGGCTCCACAAACTTTGAAGTGTGCAACTCTTCTTCTTGGTTATTGATCTTCTTGCTATCTCGCCATGTCACATGAAATTCACTTAAATACACTATCACAGATTTTCAGAATCGAGTTATTTATATGAAAGTATATGGATCTAAGTCGACACCTCATAAAATTTTGATTTGAGTGGATGATGTGGCTTGGATCCCCTTCCGATGTTAATACCATGGGACACCCAAAAAACATGGGCTTAAGCAATTTGGCGCCCAAACACAAATACCAAGGGAGGAACAGATATTCGTATGACCTAAATGCTAACTTTTAATAGTTATTCAACCTTAGGGGCTAAACTACCAAGCACATACTGTGACCAAGTGTCGACACCATGGTCCAAACAATTGTCCAAAAGATCTGGAATTTGAGTCCTTTCTTTAGTGGGGACATTCGCTGAAACCCCAATTACCTAGATACTCAATCACTTACTAGCTCTAAGAGCTAAACCATCCATCCCTCGTGACCTTGAGCCAGGACCACATCTTAATGATCAACTTATCATCGTAGTACATAGGTACCTTTTCTTATCAACTAACAATCTTTTCAAACAATTTGTCGTAACCTTTAGTTGACAACAATTTCCTCATCATAATAGGACACCACATATTAGAGGCTCATGCATTGTTATCCATCCCTGGTACCTGATACTTTGATATACTACACCACCGCAAAACACTTCCATTGCATGGAACTACGACAGACTAGAGCCATCCATACCAGATACGGGGCTTTTCCTTCATATTGAAAGGGGTTTGATATTACACACCCTAGTAAGGCAAGGCTGACATGCACAGGGCCTTAATGGTCGAGCCCTTGTCTCCTTTTGACCATGGCCCACAACCACAACCTTTCGCCCTTTCAGCCAAAAATAATAACACGAGAAAGCCTTACTAAGCCCAGTTTTGGCATGAGTCCTGAGACCTTTAGGTCTACCACATCAAACCATTGTTGACCGATCAATGTTTACCACGTGGTCCATATGCCATGTCATTTGCCACATCATATGCCATGTGTCACCTTCTACAGTATCAAGTATCACTTGCCAAAGCCTTGTCGATTGGCCAAAAACTTCATTTTTTCCTACTATGTGTCACTCGTTTATGCAACCACATCATCAAATATGTCATCTGTTATCCACCTAGGAATGCAATGCCATCTCCTTGCCACATCATACTAGATAACGACCTATCCTTTTCAACATTATATAATATAACCTTTCGTGTTCGGTACCCTGATATTATCGCATTTGACAGTGGTATGTTTAAACCTATTTGGTATCTCTTAATTAACATTTAATTATTATAATCATGGTTTAAAAGAAGGATTAATGGACACGATTAATAAAGCAATTTTTGCGGAAAAATCATTTGATTTTAATTAAAAAATTCCTTCCATATTTTTATATATTGGCACCACCCTATCCTTTTCAACGCATAAACATTCACCCGATACCCATCATATTTGGTACTGATATACAATATGATTGACTCATTCCATATTGGTACAATATAACATCTGATATTTGGGTTATTTGAGGACTTGATACTTAGTTGTTTGACTGGATATAATCTACAAAATCCGAAGATTTGGAGGCCTAGATAACTGGGATTTTACTGCTGAAATGTTTTCCCTTTGACCACCTTGGACCACCTTCCCTTCGACTACCTTGGACTTCTTTGATCTTCCCTTTGACCACCTAGATTTGCTCACTTAATATTAGTAACACTGCAATCAATGAATTTGACATCAATGAGACTGTAAATCTTCCTGTGACAACACATTTCTAGCAAGGACCCAACACAATACTTCCTTTGACATCATTGACAACACATTTCCAACGCCCTCCATTTATCCTTTTCTCAATGTTATAATCCCAACTAAGCTTGTGACGAATATCGATTTTTAATATATTAGTATGAAGGCACTTTTCACAAGCTATTATTATCATAAAGGAAAGTATTGTAGGCGGTATTTTTAGATCATAATAAATACCAAGAATACTAATCATAAAAGAAATAAAATAATTCTAAAAATATAATATAAATATAAGATAAGTAATACAATAACAAGAATGAACTATGAACAAATATATTTTTATTTTATTTTATATTTTAATGAGTCCAAAAATTGATTAAATTTTCAAGTGTAAAAATAAATAGAAGCATTACACACTTTATAATAATATAAAAATTTATTGTTCAAAGGGGTTGGATGCAATGGTAGAAAGCAAAGGAATTTTCATCATTGGGTAAGGTTCAATTCCTATGAGGGCTTAACCCAAAGCCACGGGGTTACCTTGAGGTAGTTGTCAAACACGTGGTTGCACCAAGGGAGATTATAATAATTTTTTCTTGTGACTTGTAGACCTCAGTGCATCAAACCCCATCCTTATATCCTTGAACTTTTTAAGCGAGAGGGAGTTCTCGTTGGCCCAAGAGGAACAATGTTTCTTTTGTATGTTTGGAGTTTAGGGTTGGCCTTTGACAATTAGGGTGAAGCCTATGCCTTCCTATAACGAATAAATCTAACATGCACAACAAGCATTCAAGAATTAATCATAGTTTGTGATTCAACGAACACCATCAAAGACTTATATGTAGGAACCTCTCTTAAAGGCTCGAAATTACCCTCAATTTTTCGAAGGAATCGTGTTGAGCTAAGCTCCATAGTCGTTATGGCATACTACCAAATGTTATGTGGTAATAACACCCAAGTTAACTTATATGCCATCGAAGCCACAGAGGGAAAGAGACTGAAATATTGATCAACACCAAGCTTCATTATCAAGCAATACCTTGATGTTTTCCACAATGAATCATGTGCATTTAATTAGAAGGCAAGTGTCTGACATCCAAGTAGATGCAAAATGACATAGCTCGCTCCTCCTCATTATTGTTTGCACCTGTAAGCTTGTGTGGGATGTCACTCTAGGTGAAGGATGGACCATGCAACAAGTTAATCATTTTTCAATGAGGACCACAATTATGGAAGCCGGAGAGTGGTCGAGGTGACGTCAACTAATGAAATTTTGGAAACTTTCATAGTTGATATATCAATTCTTCATCATTTAGGTGATGTCTCTTGCATGTTGTATTCTTCTCTCAGTGATGGGGGGTTCTCCTCAATTACCATGTGGCCTTCCCTCAATGTTTCATCATGACATCCAATAAATTTGGGGGATTCTTCAACAATGCGAGGAATTGGTTTAGGAATTGTAGAATATGTTGAGACAACTTTAAATGAAGGGTGACAATTTAGTAGCATAAGCTATGACAACCATGGATATTCTCATTTAGCAGTAATTAACTCTTCATCTAGTGGAGGTAAAATGTGGGCTCTTGCGATGCAAATTGGACAATGTCTTACCTAGAGATGAGCCTAGTTCTTGGAATCCCATACCCTCAACTAACTCTAGATTAAGAAATATAGGGGTTCCTTCACCCAAGTTCTAAACTTGAATGCAAAAGCACTAGAGACGAACCATGAAGCAATTTGAAAAACCAACCCTAGTCATGACCCAAATTCATTGGGATACATTACAAAGTCTGTAAAAATCTATACATAATTATATCGAATTATATACAATCACACACTATTACTTAATTATGTAATTCTAAATGACTTTTTTATTTTTATTTTTATAATTTAGCTACATACTTGGGTTACAAATTTTGATTAATATAAATCCTCTCATTATTATCCTTTAAATATAAAATCAAATTTATTAAAAAAAAAAAACCAATATTATAATTTTATCATACTTCTTCTATAATGGTCGACATTTAAATCATGCTTCAGTATATAATGGGGACATTTTGGGCTACATGGGACCCACTCAATGAGGGAGGAATAAATATTCAACAATAATTTGGATGGAAATCTTGAAGAGACATTAGAGATTGACTAGGAAGATAATCCATAAAAGCTTTGGGAAAGTTTTTGTTTTTTTTTTTTCACGGAGAATACTTAAGAAAAATTAATAATTAAAAATAAATGACATGAATATGGAAAGGTATTACGACATGGATTGCAAAGTTCGAGAAGGCGATACTCGAAGGAGAATCAATTATTGTCATTGACCACGAGATGAAGCATTGTATCACAAGATATGGGAGGATGATTTGATTAGGTAAGATATACCTTTCGGATATTTGTGGAATTTAAATTTAAATATATATTGGATTTTTGTTAATGAGGTATAGTTTAGGGGGTTAGGAAGATGGTTTATATGTTTAGAGAGTTTTCGGCGAAATTACATAGAGAGTAATTTGTCGACGCGTTTCGAACCAACCAGTGTGGTTCATCGTCAGGACTTGTCCTGACGATGAACCACACTGGTTGGTTCAAACGACAAATTACTCTCTATGTGATTTCGCTGAAAACTCTCTAAACAATGTTATGGATCACAGAAGTCTAAATTCCTTAATGGTTTATATGTGTTGTATATAATTTTTTTATAATTTGGGATTTTTTTTTAAAGGATGGTATTGTGAATTGGCTGATTATAATTTTAACAATTTGGTATATTGAGTGAGGTTGAATAAGTAGTTAGTTTAGGGATTTAATCTTAAGATTTGTTAGTAATTCATGATATTTAACCACTTAAGTTAACTTATTAGGTTCTTTTAAGACAATATAAATCTTAGAGTATTTTGTTGGGCACTTTTCCTCATTTCAGGTGTGGCTTTCGAGGTAAATCAATGTATTGCAATTTTTGGCAATATAACCTAATGGGGACATTGAGTGAGGCACAATAATATTTATAAAGGCAACTAGCTTAGAGACTCAACCTATGGCCCCTTGCTTGTAATTCACAACACTCAACCACTCAAGTTAATCCACTTGGCTAACAAAAATTGGGTCGTTAAGATACACTCAAAAAATATAATTCATCCCACTCTCTAACCGATAAATAAAAATAAAAAACGATCACACTTTACCAATATCATATTGATATTCACAAACAACAACTTACTTATACACATTATTCAACTTTAAAATTAAATATATATATATATATTATATATATATAATATATATAATATATATATAATTTTCAAATATATAATAATCATTATATCCTCTTCAAACTATATAAATATAAATTTGATATATTATAATACAAATTTAATGTTTATAAATAATAAATTAAAATTTTAACGAATATTAAACACTATGCTAACACATATGATCTTCCACTACTACTACTAGTTTTACTACTAGTTTTAATTGAGAAATATGTATTAGAACCTTAAATAATAGAGGTTTGTTATTTGCAAATTGATTTGCTAAAAGTTTTGCATTTAATCATTTATTAAGATTACATTGTTTATTCATGTACCTTCGCAGAGGGGTTGGTGTGAGGAACTTTAAAAAAAATAATGTTGTTTTATATCCATTGTGTTTATAGTTGTTTATCACAATATGTTTAAGTATTAAATATAGGATTGGTTTATTTTAGATTTTTGTATAGAGTTTTAGTAAGTGAGTTTTCATAAATAGATTAAAATTTTAAAATTTATATTTTAAAATTTAATTTATAACACCTAAATATATAAATATTTTTATTGTATTTAAAATAATAATTAAAAAACTTATTCATATTATTTGGGTGATATATTTTATTATAAATTATTTTATTATATTTAAAAAAATAATTAAAAAATTTATTCATATATATTGATGAGATATTTTAATGAAAGTGATTTTAATAATATTTTAGAAGATAACTGAAACTTTTTATCACTGTTAAGTCAATGTTTAATATTTTTTAATGTTTTAATCTATTTCTTTATTTTTTATATTGGGTTTTATTTTATTATTATGTATATTATATTAATTTTTTTTAGAAATGTTTTGTCTTCTAGTTATTTCGGGGTTTATTTTATGTGACAAGTAATTGTTGTTTTCTTGTTATTTGTTTCTTTATTTGAAAACTAATTTATTTTACGAGTAATCATGTACATGTAAATTGAGATATTGGTTTGGCTAGTCATAGGAGGGTACTCACTAGATTCATAATCAAAAAAGGAGGTGCCTTGAGATCTCATGTAAATTAATGGATTCGAATTTATCAATCCCTAATAAAACAGACTAAAACCAAATCATGAAGCCTAGAACCCTAAAAAATTAATATAACCCATACATTTACTTCTATCTTGGGTAATAAACCTGAGAATGTTCATGGATCTTTCTTTTTTCCTTTTTTCTTGCAAACATCTATCCACCCCAAGGAGTTGTTAGGAACATGTGAAGAGGGTACAATGATTGTATTTCCTCGAGCCAATTCCAATTATAGGGGGTTTTCAATTGTAGCTACTTCCCTATCACTACCTGAGTGGTCTGAATCATGGAGATGTTTGTGCCCACTAATTGATGAAGCTAAGACCATAGTTGTGTCTCTTGTAGGTACATTCAAGGGGTGGACCCTAGTGTCTGAAGTATGAGATGGCATTACATGTGGCTACGTTGAGGTTGAAGGACTCAATTTATCTACATAATGGTTCACCTTGGATTTCTTAGATTCCATTGAAAGTTTTGGGTCTTTAAATCCCCAGGTCATATTCTTGGCATCTAAAGGAGAAAAGCATCCTTAAGAAGAGGGGCAGACATTTTGAAGATGACGAGGCTATTGATGAATCCTATAGTGTAAAGTCGTATTTTCATAGTCCATCAACGATGAAAAAATCTTGTTCTTCTAGTTGACAAGGATTTTGTCTTGCAACGCTCTAGTGAGATTTATTTCAACACATACAATAAAATTTAGTAATACGCTTCTCAAGGTTGTATGTGTCTACCTTAATGAAATGGCCAATGAGTTACCCACTTCAACTAAGATATTTAGATGTAGCATATTAAAGGGCATATTTGGGAGTCTAACTCAAACAAGCATGGGAATATATGGCATAGAAAGAGGGTTAAATCCATTAAAGCATGGCTTCATGCAAAGCCCAACCTGACCTCGAAACCAGGGTCCTTGTTAAAAAAACCTAACATAATCCTGTAGATCCTTAAATTTCACCACAAAGAAACCCTTGAAGAAAAAAAAAGCAGATCTACATTCGATGTATATTTCTAATACACCCATTCCTAAACTACTAACGTCGATGGCTAAAATCCATTAAAGTGGAAAATAATGAAATATTTCAAAATCCATGATTGATTCGTAATAGTGAGGGTGATCCACTTTGATAGTTGGGATATCCTTTGCCTGATCCAAAATGAAGGTTGGCCCTGAGAGCTCTTTATGAATTGGATGAATGGCCCCTAGCTTGAGGGCATCCTTAAAGGACTTAGACTTAGAAGTAGAAGGTGCACTTCCACCTATAACACCATTGTTTAAACTTGAAACGAGAGAGATTGTTGCATCCTTGACAATGTCGTAATCACTGAGTGAATGTCCCTCCTAATTTTTCCTACCTACATGAAGGAGCCACACAAAGACAAAAGGGATTCGTGTCCAATCTTGAATTCATGTAGTGAGCATAGATACTAGATATGTTGCTTTCAATTCCATGCAAAAAGTTCCACAAAGGATTGACTTGGCAAAGACTAGAAAATTGCAGGAGATCTGGAGAAATGACCTCGACATGCGTGTAGGAAGAACTCTTCGACAAAGGAAATTCCCTTATTTATTAGATCTGATGCAGGTGCAACAGAATGAGGAGGATTCTAGTAAATGACACAGTCTTGAAGTGAATAACCTCTCAAAAACAAGGTAGTGACTGAAGACACTAGGGTTTCCATTGTGAATCTCTATAGCTCTCGAATATGTGAAAAGTAATTGTATTGATTCTTAATTATTGTGTAATATTTTGGAGGTCTCTTTTGCAGCTTAAGCGTGAAATTTGTTGGTTTTTTAATGGATGATATAGGCTCCCAACTTATATAACCCGTAGTTCTTCCTTAAACATTTAATTCCTTAAATTGTTCTTGAAGGATTCTGGTATAGGTGTATGGTTGCATCAACCATTCTACTCCTGATATAATGTCCATCCCAGTAAGTGTTGGAGCATAACATCTAGTTTGTAACTTGAAGCTTTGTATTTGTGCATAAACTTTATGTCAACTTCCTATTTCTTTGATTGTTGACCATTGACGACCTTAACAATGAGATCCTTCATAGGGTATATAGAAAGGTTTAGTTGTTTTACAAGTTTAATATCCATGAAATTATATTCTTGGTTCCATTTTTCTTATAATTACCACAAGCAATATTGGGAGTTTTTTCATCGTGAAGTCCTTAGCTATTACCATCGTTTCTTAGATGAAGTAGAGTATATCTTGCTATAGATGGTAGTGCTTCTTCTTTTTGGCATATTCCTCTTACTTTTGTGTTTTTCTAATACATGTGATTGAAGTTATTGACACATTCTATGAATCTTCGTCCTCATTAGAGTCTAATGTGTCTTCTTCAACAAAAACCTTACTTTCTTCCCATCTACTTTCTAAAAGTGTTTGGATTTACATCTATGACTTAGAACCCACTTCTCACCACATCTATGAATATTATTTTATTTCCATTTTACTTCTTCATCGAAGTTGCTATTAGAGGTGTCTACTTCTCTTTCAACTTCATATATATATGAATTTTTAATAGTGTGATTATGTTTGAGCAATCACTTGTCTTCGGAATACCAACATTTTCCATGTTTCTATTGTTTGACTTCCAAACTATAATTATTCTATTATCTTAGATGCATTGAAGGATATTTTGAATTTCCAAAATTCGTTGTTTGGGGTATCTTTTCCTCAAATACACCTTATCATAATTTTGGTTAGACTTTTTAATTGATTTTTGGATATTTTACCTAATGTTAAGCCTTTTTCATGGCTGTAATATTATGTATTTCTAATCCATCCTTTATGTGAAGCTTTATCATGTGAGTATAACTTTGTAGTAGTTGAACATTTGATAAGTTGAATACTCATGGTACCAATTCATGTGCGTATTCATCCACATCATCTTTTTGTTGTATTTTGACGAGTTTTGTAAAAAGTATCATATCTTGAAACCTCTTAAAGAAATCATGTTTAAGTCTATCCCAATTATAAGAGCACGCTTTAGTCACATATTTTCACCACACATACCAATTATGCATGTTCTCCTCAAGTGGCATGGAAGCGTACTCGATTTTTTTATTATCAAAATAAACCTTACGTATTCCAAATATTTGTTTGTCTTGTTAATCCAAGCCACACTTTGCTTTTCATCTCCATCAAACATTGTCGACTCTACTTTTATCCACATTGGGTACCCAAACATTGTTGACTTGGATAGGGTGATGGTTGGTTGATATTAACAATTGGTAAGCCATTGGAAAATACACTTGGTTGTGGATTAGTTACACTTAAAGAACTCGGCTATGGAATTATTATATTTGAAGAGTTTGAGTTGGTTGCAGATTCCTTGTCTTTGGGGATTTTCTTTATTTTTTTCATGCTTGATTGTAATTTTTCATTTATAATTGTGTTGAGATCTTTCTTGATCACCTCTATATCCTCTTAGGTTAATTTAACATTTTTTTTTTTTTAATCTCTTCCCTCAGTCCTCACGGTTTTTGTTTGTATTGTCTCTTTAATTTATCCATCTTGAGGTTAATATCTACCATTTCCAATAGTTATCAAAGGAGTTATTGTTTTTATCATTTTTTTACTAAATTTAATTCATCGTAGAATTTCTCTACAATTTTCAAAACCGTATGGTTACAAATTCAGTTTGGACAGATGTTAAAAATAGTTCTATGGATATTACATGAGTACATATTGTTTTAATTTTAGTACAACAATGTACGACTATGACATTTTTATGACACAATTTGTTTGTAGTTGTATAATCATGAGTATATATGGTACTAAACAATAGAGTATGGTCTTGCTAGGGTTGATGTACAATCATGGCAAAATTGTGAACAACAATGGATGATTCTTGTGTATGGTGATACCAACAACAAAGTATGGCAAAGTACCTGGTAGCTTATATGGTGGAACAACAATGTAGTACTTCTAAATATGTGATGGTTAAAGTGACAACAATACACAAACATAAAAATAGTATAATCTCAATTCTCACACATATAAAACTATGCTTTGTTACCAATGGAGTGATTAGCAATTTATTCAACTTAATTTATATATGAATATTAATAAAATATTTAATCCTTATAAATAATGAAAAACTTAAATGAGCTTTCATTAAACAATGATAACATTGTATTTATTTATCTATCTTTTATTACTTATTATTTATAAAATATTTATATTATTATGTTTCTTTCCACTTATTATTTTTTCCATAAAAATGCCTTCACGTTAGTTAGCATGAAAATGGGTTTACAAATCTTTTTCCAATTTCTTGGAAAGTAGGTGTGATTCAAGGTTAATATCTCCCTTAAAAAAAAAAAAAAAAAAAAAAAAAAAATTAAAGAAATCACTTTCTATTCAAAAGTCTTGTGCAGCTGACTAAAAATATTTAAATGATTGGTCAATATAGCATTATAAGTGTAAGTATATATTTTTATCCAATTTTTTAAAAGTGTGTAGAGATGGATCAATCAACCACCAATTATTAATTAGTGGGTTGGTGCATTTTATAATATAAAAAAGGGAAGTTGCGAAGCAACAAGTCTTTACTATTGAGTCTAATTGCACATTAATAACAAAACAATTCATCGACTTATCTAGCAATAGTGGCAGGAGCAATTATAGTAGCACTAACATCAGTCTGTGCAATAACCAAATTTATTGAATACATTTGAGAGAGCTAGCAACTGCATAAAGTAATAATACATTCGCTAATAAATAACATAAATATAAAAAATAAATAATATACTGGCTAATATAATACAAAGACTAGCTAGAATATAATAATACTAGCTCCGTAAGAAATAAATACGATGCAAATATATAAATAAAATTGATACAAATATAAGCCAGATAATAAATTATTAATACCGGTTATAATATAATGTATATAATTTAATAAACCTATATTAAACCATAATGCATGCTTGTTTGATCCATAATCTAGCTTAAATGCAGGTTGTTAGGAAATTTCAAAAAGTGTTGTTAAGGGAATCGATGATTTAGCATTTTGCAATCTCTTAATGATAATTTATAGAGCTTATTGTTTCTAATAGCGTAGCGTCTTCCTATCACTAGATCAATGCATCACTCTTGTTAAGGACTTGAAAGACTTCTACAAAATACATGGATGATGAATAATAAAGGACAAGTACAAAGAATGTAGTGATGCATATAGTAGATAAATGGTTAAGGGATAGTTATAAAGAATGCAGTGGATGAATTGGTAAAGGTTCTAGTGATTTGTGGAAAGCATAAAAAAAGTGATTTGGAAAGGAAGGTACCAAGGATAGCTACGCCTTTGTTCAGTGAGAGGATTATTCATATTCAAATGATCTCGTGGGGCACTAGCTTGAGAGTGGTAGTGAAATTTCATTAAAGAAGTCATAGTGGTATTTAATCCTTGTAAATGAAACATTATATTATGATATGACTGGTTTAGTTTTAATATTTTATATGTTAACTTTTTCAATAATAGAGTTTTATCACATAGTGCACAATGCCCATTTTGTTGAACCATTTTGTTTTGATTATTTAAAGTATTGAGATTAAAATAACATCTCTTCAAACAATCCCTTCAACCCTTCCCTTTGTTCAATTCAAAGTAAAACGATGTTAAAGTGCTAACAAAGAATTTTCAAGGGTCGAATGGCGTTGAATCACTGAAAGTCTGAGTGAGATTGCTTGACCACCGGGAGAGGTGCACACATAACATCACTTATGAGATTCTCACACAAAGAACAAAGACTTACATGCTTTAACCGATTTGCTTACCCAACGAACCTTACACATATTACCTGATATTTGACTAAACAAGTGCCTACATGTCAATTGAAAACAAGTAATACATAATAATATAAATAATAAATAAAGTAAAATTAAAAGAAAAAAGAAAAACTTGTTAGACAGACCTTGCATGGATTTCACGTGTCCGAGCGATTGAAAGAAGTCATCACAACCTTCACAAGTTCCAAGCTATAAACTTTGTGGTAGTGATTTCTATGGTATAAACCCATAGAGAAGAGAGTTATATTCATTTTTGTAGCTTGTTTTCAACCAGTGCATGATGATGTGTTGGGACTTGCTATGCTTGTGGTGTATTTGTTGTGGCACATTTATTTGTATACTCTACTAGAAGTGGTGTGGGGCTAGTGATAGGACATGAATCTTAATAGTGTTTGGTGCATGATGCGGCTTCTGGTCCTATCTATTGTAATGTAGAGGTAGGGAGCAGTAAGAAATTAACCATTCCTCCTATAGTTAACTATTAATCCAAATCAACTGCTCAAAAGATTTGCCCCTTTCGTCACGGGAAAGCCCTCTACTGCGCTGGGCTGCTCTTGCCAAGGAAGGCCACAATGCAAGAGGGTCATTTATAGCAATTATATGACACATGTTGTACTTGCACAAAAACCTGTAAGATTCTCTTTGTTCTCAGAAATATTCTTGTTTTAATGAGATTATTTTCATCCAAAGAAAGATGTGTCTTTTCTATAGAAGTTGACCATTTTCTCAATAGTGTACTCTACCCACCTTACACAGAGGAACAAACTTGATTGTTGGGGAAAAATATAGGGTAATGCTAAATGTAAACCAACAAAGTTTCTCTAGAACATTAGTACAAGAGAAGCTTGCCTGAACATTTTCAATTGTTGTGGCTTTGCTTTAGGATCTAGAGGCCAATGACATTATCTCCAATAGAGATGTTAAATACTCATGACTGCATTTACTGATCAATGACCTTTTATAAGTTAGGTTCAAATCATTATGAATCAATCTGCAATAGTTGTCTTTTGCATTAGTTTGGGAGTTGTTTACCTTTAATTTTCTTCCAGTGCACCCAAACTAGTACACCATAAGAAAGATGGATAACCTGAACTTGGACAATGCTTTATGTACTCCATTGCACACTAACCTTCACCATGGCCCAATCACTGTTCTCCTAAAAGCCCTTGTTTTGGTTCCTAACTATTTTTCCATGGGGTCCATCACCTCCAGAATATGAAATTGAAGATAAATAGAGATATACAATTTAACTTAAGTCATAATTGACCCTAGTACATTTCAGATTACCTATTAAAATGATTTATCAAAAATGAGTATTCCCCAAATTTTGTATACAATGAAATTACTTACTTGAAAAAACCTACAAATTAGATAAAAATGTTAGATTTGAGGAGTAAAAGAATGGACCCCTTATAATTTTTCCTGGACTTCACACTTCACTCACAATGAAGCCCCACCTCCACCATGCAGTGAGGTAGCTGAACAGGAAATATATTTTCCCATGTATATTATAGGCAACTTATATTGCATTATTCAACATATTATCTTTACAACATATTCGGTTGTTAGTTTAAATCATAGTAGCAAAAATCAGAAGTTTTGGCATTTGGCGAATTTTATCCCAGTCCACTTACTTTTCCCAATCTTTGATAATATACCTCAAGTTTTTAATACATGTGGAGTCTAGACACGTAGGCCCAACATAAACATATTAAAGACCCTATAAACTAAATGACCAAATTTTTAAGCAATGAATTATTTTTTCCGATTTATTAAATGTACTTGTCACTGAAACTATTAAAAAATTTGGGAAAAAATTACATATTTTTGAATCTATGAGATAATAATTTTGTTATTCGTATCCAAATCTTGCTACCGTGTTAAGTATTGTTTGTCAACTGTAACTAGTAAACACATTGCATATACAAATAATTACCTGTATATACCAAATATTATAATACATTGTATGTACAAATATATACTCGTTGCTTCTTGAATTTCACGTTCTCTTCTTTGATTTGATTTACTTTAGTTTCCAACTCTACCGTATAAGCTTGCATGAGTGAGAAAATTCAACAAATTTAGGATCTTAAAATCTATGGTTTATCACCCATGTTTGGGGAGACTTGGCAAATGCTACACAAGCCAAATAGGCAGAAATGATATTACGAGCTTAAAATTTATGGTTGTAAGCCCCTTCTATTTGTGATTGGTCAATCCCCTTCTATTTGTGAGAAACACCTAGTGGGAAGAAGAGATCCTACAAAAATAAAAAAATTCTCTGAGATAATCAATGTCTATACAGTGCATTCAGAGAACTTATAGAAAAAAATGTTTATTGTTTACCAGTTGTTCACATGTTCTTTGTTGTTGCTCACATGTTCTTTGTTTCTCTAGAATAGCAGGAAAAAAAGATTCCATGTTCTTTATTGCGGTGAAAAGTATTTACTTCGTGGTGGGAGACTGAAAACTTGTTCTCTTGGGAAGAAGTTTAAGGTTGTTAAAAATTGGCAGTATTATCTTCAAAATGAATTTGTGTTTTAGGCTTGTTACCAACAGGATTAGGTTGAGGTTCATGGCCAGCTCGAGTTTTAGAGTGAGCCCTTGTCAGTTGCGAGGTTATCATGCAAACAAGCAAATGACCACACATGACAACACATCACCACAAAGAGAACACACGACTACACATTAGGGCCATATAGAATTTTACTCTTTACACCAAACATTTAATGTCAACCAATAATGCTAGATTAATGTTAGCATTACTTGATTATGAAAATATTTGTTGAGATTTGTTTCTTCTACTAAGCTTTTGGCATAGTTTTTACCTTTCAACATTGGGAAGAGTCAAATAAGACCTCAAAGCCCTTCATTGGCTAACCAAATGTGTTGTTAATATTTATTTGGTTGAACAAAAAATTATTCTAAAACATTCAATTTGAAACCTTAATTTTAATGCTTTGATTTATGTGTGAGGACTAATACAAAACTGCAGGCGGTTACTATCGTCATTGCCTGCCTTATGGTAGGGACTCATAAAGATACCCTTGTTAGCCCTCCCAAATTTCGCTATTCAAATGAATATGTCATGTGTTAGTTGATCAATTGAGGCACATCATGAATAGCTACAACTAGCCTCTCACTAGCATACTATTGACAATTTTTGTATTATATCCTTTTACCATCCCCTCACCATTTCTAAATAAAATACTCACCTTTTATGAGAACTTGCTGTTGAAAGATGGAGCTCATCTCCAAGGATGACTTCCAACACACTCCCTACTATTATATTAAGTATACATGGTTAAGCCAAGTCTTTTGCTATGTTTATTTTAGCTTATATAGGCTTCTGTAAGTTTATCCTTTTAATATTAATTGAAATTATATAATAAGTTGGATAAAGACAAAGAATTTGAAGTTTTTGGCATTTATTTTTGGGTTGCTTTCATAATACAAGTTATTATTTTTATTTTATTTTAAGTTTTTGACATTTATTTTTGTGTCTTTCTCATTATACAAGTTATTATTTTTATTTTATTTATTTATTTATTATAGATTATAGTGTGAATATTTATTTGTATTGATATTTAAAATTTAAATTTTATTAAAAATTAGATATAGTTGACAAATTTAAGCTAAGTAGCAAATTATTTAACAAATTGAACAATTTGGGATTAGGAATATAAAAAGAGAATACAATTCATAAAGGATTTGAGAAAGGTGAATTTGGAAGAAAAGATTAAATTGTTCATTGCCCAATGATTTAGGCTTAAGGGTTTGGGATTTTATTTTTTAGACATTTGCTATAATATCAAAATATTTATATTTTAGTCTTAATTTTTTCTTAATGATGTTTATTAGTCTTTTCATGGAGATATCCCTCATATTATTAGAATTTAACGTTCTCTTGGTATTTACTTTATGATTATTCACATCAAGTTCTCCATATCACACTTTTATTTAATTGAAATGTACGAAAGGTCTCATCTCCTTTTTGCCTGCAATCGATCTGTCCCAACATTTATACTCGAGCAAACTAAGTTACACGGAGAAGGCAAATGAGGTGGATAATGGGGTAGGATAGAAGGGGGAACATAGGAGGGTAAGGCAAAGCAAGAATTATAGGTGGAGCAAGTGGAATTGGGAGGGGGTAGAGGGGAGAATGTAATCCAAAAGTTTTGTTGGGTACACATTCATGATGAGTTTACTACCTATTGCTTGATAACAGATATTAGTTTTTCTATCAATCAATGATTGCTTACATATGATGAAATTTCCCATGAAAAACATTTATTTAATAAATATAACAATATTGATTGCATTCTCATTGGTTTTGTCCTTTTTTATTTGTCTTGGTGATGCAACTTTCATCGAAATTTGTATTTAAATCCATCAAATTTGTAGAATCTGATTGCATCATAAGTTTTAACAACATAGAAAACACATGTTACACCTAAATTATGTAATATATGCATTTATACTAACATTGTTCTCAAACAAACCCAATGGGGGTGATAACGGTTGAGCCAAAACACATTAGTGTGAATCTCCAAGTCATTGAAGAGCCAACCAGAGGAGGAACTCTAGCCGAGATGCCAACATGTATCTAGACAACAATGTTGAAATTTTAAGCATGCCAAGCAGCTAGGTGGTGGAGCGCATGGCTATAATATTAAATTTCCATGCACCCTCTTTTCCCTCGAGTTGTCACTTGCTCTAGGGAATTTAATCTACACAATCAAGTCCGAAGATGGTCATTCACTATGGTAAGATTCATCAAGGGATGGGGAATGTTCATGATCTATATAGCAATGTGTTCATTCATTAGAACTCTTATCTTTTCTTTCTCTGATAGATTTGGCATTCCAGAAGGAAACACCATTGTGAAAAATAGTCTAGTCATGCATCGAGTTGAAGGGATAGGCCCTCCTAGGTTGGTCCCTTAGTCTCTAGGAACTCTCCTCGCCTCCTTTGGTCATCTTCCTCCTTCTTAGCGTCTCAATTGGCCTCACCACAAGAGGAAACTAGTAAAATGATTGTTATCTTTGCACTTTCAATTAAACAATGCTCAGGTTTATTACTTTGGTTCTATTTGGTCTCTCCTTTCCATAAATCTATGGTTACCTCTAGTGCTTTAGGTACTTTTGTTTGGTGACCTAGTTTTGGTCCTTTCAATTGGTGTTTCTCTTTCAATTTTTTTCTCCCTTTCAGCTGCGGACCCTACTCTCCAACTAGGCCTCCATTCTCCTTGCCTTTGGCTTCTTCCCAGTTAGTGATTCCTATCTTCACAAAAAATTTATTCACTCCTCATTGATGCCCAAGGAATGAGATTACTTAAGGAGAGGGGGCGAGGTTGTTGTGGGAAATCATGTCACTCTTGCGCCTAAACCCGAGCTCAAGCATGAGCAGAAATATTCTGAGAACATGTTCCATTCATAGCAGAGGGGGATTTATCAAATATGGAGCATGAAATTGGTTGACAAGTGATAAGAGCTATTAGACTCCAAAATCATAGCAGAGGTTGGAAATTGGATGCCAAATTTGGGCATTCCTAAAGCATGAAGAAACCAATACTCACACACGATCAATTTGTATTGACACATCAAGAATTTGCTAGGGAAGGTCCCATTTAATCAAATTGAAACCATTCTTTTTCTTGCATGTTAAATGTATTATCTTGCAGCATTGGACTTAGGGAGCATGGTCATGCCTAACTCTGCTATGGATTTTTTTTTATACATTTTGGTTTCATCCTAGTTTAATCTTCTTCACTTGGTTTTTGTTTCGGCGAGCCAAATCTAATGAGGATGCCTATATGTATTATGTATTGTTCATGTTTTTCAGTATAATATAAGATTCCAAGCTTCCCAAAAAAAAATGTCGTTAAAAATAGTATTTATGCCATATTTCAATCCAAAAACATAAGTTGTTCTTGCCATTATTTTGGTTAGATAGAAAAGGATGAACACATTGTGCTTTTATACTATGCTAATAGTAACTTCTTTGTTTAATTTTAAATCATTTATATACCAATCATAGTATTTCCTAAGACTTAAAAGTTGTACTACTCTGTGTTCATCTTGCTCTCATCCATGTATCCATGTTTCAATTACAACCAAGTTATCAACTTAACAAGAACTATGACCTCAAAATGAGAATTCTAGCCCTAAAAATCCATATTTTTGGGTAAAAGATATGAAAAAGGATCCCCAAATAAAAAATGATGCTATTGGTAACACCCCTTTTTAAAATTTTAAAAATTACAACATTTTTCAGCTGTGGTATTGACAATCAATAGAAGGATGATATCGTTACTACAAAAAGCCTTAAAAATTGACACTTAAATCATAAAGTGGATCTACCATGATAAAAAATTTTATAAGGTTGAAATTATAGCTCATTTGAAATCTTAGCCTAAGACATATTGTACCGTTCATCCAAAACTTAAAACTCAACCATCAAACTAAAACATATTGCTAACAATATAAAATTAATAACATCCCCTTTTAATTGAGGAATTAAAACAACTTTTTTTTAACCACAATCTATAAAATCATCATTGATGTGAACAAAATCATTAAAAAAATACCCTTTTTGAAAATAAGATAGCATACACAAAATTTTAAATTTTTTTAAATGAAAACACCATTTTTTTTTAAAAGAGAAACCAAATTAAACATTAAAAAAAAAAACGTTTTTTTTTTTTTTTTTTCAATACATAAATAAAAAAAATAAAGATATGTCAATTGGTATTATCCTTGGTGGTTGGGTGGAATGGTTGTTATCTTCCCCAACCAGGTTCAAATCCCCACTACTGACATTATGATATATAATGCCTTGATAAATATTGTTGTAATGATTTTATGCCTATGAATAATGTTGTATATGCTTTGGGCCTTGTGAACTCTTAAGTGAGTATACTTGTGGGTTGGTCTGGTACCAGCAACTCCACTTTATCACTTGGGTTGAGAGAGAATTTGATTTCTTTCCTCGAAAAAAGAAGAAAAAATAAATTTAAAACAAAATTTAAAAGCAATTTACAACAATAATTTAAAAAAAATAACTTATTTATTTATTTATTAAAAAACCAAACTAAAACACCCCCACCCACCCACCACACATATATATATTTACTGCAGAAAAATTGTAACCTTTTATTAAGATTTATAAAAAGTTACATAAGTACATGCGTCAAGCATTCCACATTTGTCCATCATATATCAAAACAAAGACAAAATCAGGCTTTTTTAAAAGCAAAGTTCAACTCAATAAAACAAAAAGAGTCTTCGTGATCTGAAAGACATAATATAAAGTTTGTAGAGTCCCAATACTGTAAGTTGCAATCCATAGCAGTGTTGATCCCAATAAAAAATACCATTTTCTGATCCAGTATAATAAACATAAAACCAAAAAAAAGGTAGTTCATTCAGGCAAGAAATGTTGGTGTTGGTAGGTGTGTTCTGTCCCCTCTATAAAGTCACTGACATGCCATATACCTTGATCCTGTCCAACACCTGCTTTAGATAGCGAGTTTGCTTCTTCATTTCCTTCCCTGTATATATGGAAACATGTGACACAATCAAAGTAGGATTTTAACTAGACAATTTCTTCATAAATAGGCAACAATGTAAGGTTGTGACATCTTTGGACAACATTAAATCAATTAATTATGATTAGAGAGTCCACAAATATTTGAAGAGACCTGCATCCGAATTCCAATGCCCAACAGAATAGTAGATTTAAGGAAAGGGTCTTCACATAATTGTTTGTCCCTCTTCCTAAATCAGTTTTTTATTTCAAGCAACGATTCCTATTAATGTGAAGTGTTATCCCACCATTGCACATCCCTTGCTCATTGCACGCTCCATCAAAATATGCCTAAGCGATTTGTTGATTGATCTCCCATGTCAGTCTTATTCTAGATACAGGGACATAGTGTTTTGTAGGCATTAGCGAATATATGACTACGATTCGAGATGTTATGTGTGAAGGAGCAAATGTCTGGTCTCTAAAGATTAACTTGTTCTTGGTAAGCCAAATTTCCCAACAAAGGAGGGGATGAATGATTATGTGTGATTTTTCTTGTATTTCATCCCACCACAACTTCCATGCTCCCCCTAGAGTCTCCTCACCCCCAAACCATATTTTCCCCCAAGGCATGTCTAACTTGTTCCATGGTGCTCATAGTAAAAGGGAAAAGTATAAATAAATGCTTCACTGATTCCTCCACATTTTTATACAAGGTGCACCATCCCGTCCCCTCTTTACATATTTTTTGAATATTTTCCCAGGTCAGGATTTTATTCCTGATGACACTAGATAAACAATCTTGCTTTTACAGGGCAATTCAATTTCCATATCTTTTTCCACCACCACTCTTAAGCAATTTGTAGCTATCTCTGAAACTGAACCAGATACCCAAATTTTGGAGCATAAGAACCTGAAAGTGCATGGATATATTTCAATTCATCCTCTTGCTCTCTAATTCTAATATGTGATCTCTTAAGCTCAACTACATACTCCTGCCATAAAGGTGTGTATTCACCGTTTCATTGTAGTTGATTCACCCTCAACCATCCTTGGGACCAAAAATTTGTCCTATGGTCATCCACTGTCTGATTTATGAAGGTTATTCCTAGATTGTTTAAAGAGTTAACTAATCCAAGGGGGAGTTTATAATATTCAAGGCCTCTTACCCATGGATCAAGGCTTATCTTGACATTTTCTCCATTACCTACTTTCCATGTCATATCAGATCCCACAATGTTGAATGCTTCAACAGTCGCCTTCCATATGGTTGAGGCATTTGAGATCCTTTTAGAAGGGTTCCTTTTCCAATCCTCTATTGATAGAGGGAATATATATTTCCTGTACACTACCATTGTCCAAAGGTTTTCTGTTGAAATTAGCCTCCAACTAGATTCTGCTGACGGGGATTGGACAAAAGAGGGAAGATCTTTTAATCCCTAGCCACCCCATGCTTTTGGTATTGCTATCTTGTCCCATGCTACCCAAGACAGGGTGATTTCTTCTTTGTTTCATGCCCATAAAAATTTGTCGCAGCTTCTTCTAATGGCTTTTAGAATGCCTTTGGGAACCTAAGTCAAGGTTGTCCAATATACCGGTATTGCCTCTAATACTGATTTTATCATCACCAAGCACCTTGCTCTCGTTAACCATTTTAAACTATAGTGATTTATCCCCTTTTCAACCTTTTCTACTAACCACCTTCAATCCTCCTTCCTATAATTGTTTGCCTTCATATGAAAGCCCATATATTTGAAGCTCTCTTTGATCGAATTTGCTTCAAATGGAAAGATGCGCCCTTCCCAAATTTCACTCAGAGAAAGGCCCGAGTATGAGAGTGACGATTTTCTTTCGTTAAGAATCATGCTTGTTGCTTTATGAAATAACAACAAGGTTTGTTTTAAGCAATCAATATCATTCCTTGAACCATTTGTGAGAAAAATAATATCATCTACAAACAAAAGGTGAGTGATAAACATATTAGGTGCCACTTCAATCCCTTGTAAGTAATCCCTCCTCCCAGATGATATAAGAATTTTGCTAAGCCTGTCAGTTGCCAACATAAAGAGAATAGGTGATAATGGACACTCTTTTTTAAGACCTCTCTGAGAGTGAAAGAAAGGAGAGGATGATCCATTGACCAGGACAACAATGGATACATTAGTAATACACCCCATAACCCAATCGATGAAAGGCATTTAAAACCCTAAATTAGTTAGGAGCATTCTCAGGTAAAACCAACTAATTATGTCATAAGATTTAGATAAATCAATTTTATCCATGACTCCTTTTAGATTTCTGGTTTTGATGTCGTGAATATCTTCCTGTGCCACACGTATAGCTTCATGGATTTGATTCCCATCTAAAAACCCCAAGTGTTCCCTACAAATGTTCCGGGAGAGAATAGGTGAAAGGCAAACTTCAATTATTTTGGGATTGATATTATCTATGCAGTTGCATAAAGAGACTGACTTGAATTCTTCAAATAGCAATGATTTTTAAACCTTAGGGATCAGAGTCAGGAAGGTGGAATTGAAAGGATTATGTATATTTCCCCTTAGCCTAAAATATTCAAAAACTCTTAACAAATCATCTCCAATCAGCTCAAAGAAACCTTCATATAATTCCACTATTTAACCATCCGACCTAGGACTTTTGTCCTTCTGCATTCATTTATTTAGAAATAGGTAAGCTATTATTAGGGATAGAGACAAAAATGAGAGTAATAAATAGGAATTTGAAACACTTTGCATCCTTTTAGAGTTGTCATGTGTTAGGTCCCTATAATACTAGTGTAGCCCCTTATTGTTATTAGTGCAACCCCCTTGTGGTATTGTTGTGCCCATTTAGTCCCCATGTTATTATTGTGCCCCATATAAGCCCACTATTGTCATTGTTGTGCCCCTACAATATTATTTTTATGTAGTCTCTCATTATATTGGATCCCTTAGACTCCTATATATAGAAAGGAGGTCTTGTCATTTGTATCATCCAAGAATCGTTTATTTGTGTAATGTAAAGGAGGTTGCCCCCTCGAAGAGGTTGATTTTTAAGTCGTTGATCTATCTTTTCTATCTTTTTGTGAGCTGGTTTCATAACATTTGGTATCAGAGCTTTGGATTCTAGGGTTTTGCTGCTCCAAGCAGGTCAATGTGGAATTTTCACTATAAATTTTTCTCTACAAAGTTTTAGAAGCTAAAAAAAAATCCATTTGATCCGAAATCATTCTAAACGTCGGGTAAAATTTCATATCTTTTCTCGCTAAATTTTCGGAGATATGATTTGAGGAATTTAGGGTTTTTTCCAAGCTCCAAAATTCCATCTCAAACAGGTCATCATGGAATTTTCGCTATAATTTTGTTTCTACGAAGGTTCAAACTCTGAAATTAAAACCCATTTGATCTGAAATCTTGGTGAATATCGGGCCCAAATTTCAAATCTTGTTTTGTTATATTTCAGAGAAATGATCCAAGACATTACGGTTTTTGTAGGCACCCAAATTACATCCCTAACGTGTGACCTTGGGAAAATCGTCAGAACTTTCTCTCTGAGCATCAGATTGAAGTTTCTTAAGAAGTTAAAAAAGAGGACAGAATGTACTTATCTGTGTATCATTTTTAGGTCTGAAGGTCTAAACAGTGACACATGGAACTGTTTATTCAATTTGGTATGTCCTAAATTGCTACATAAATTATCAATCCGGGAGTCGTAAACTGATGAAGTGTGGTGCACTGTATGTGCAAGACAACCTATTTCTTACTTTATTGTTTTCAATTTTTATCTTGTTTTTGGGGTTTTGTTCTTGTTGGTCTCCTAAAGTGTTTAATGCAAATGGAAATCCTAGTCTAAGGTTTTAAGAATACTTTTAAAGGTCAAGTATGGATTTAGAATTTAAGACAAGTTTTATGCCTCTTATGGTAATTTCAAAACTTAACACTTCAAAGATCCCAAAACTTGCTATCTATGAAATTAGAACTACAATAAAAGTGTAAACATGCAGCTACATAAATTAAGCAAAAGATGAAGTACTGAAAATGAGGTTACTATCTTTGCTGTCCATCTAATTACATAATTAATATCTAATAGGCTACTGCACTCAAAACCAAAAAGTAAAGAAGCTGGAAACTAGTCATTGATTTCACCCATAATCACAATATTTCGTCAATTAACTTCTAAAACGGGGTTAAGCTAAAGACACCGGAAATATCATCATATGGCATGAAAGAATGACATTTGAACTATCTACTTGTAGACTAACGAAAGCAAAATCAATTACTTCACCTACAATCACAATAGCTCGCCAATTAACTTCTAAAACGGGGTTAAGCTAAAGGCACTGGAGATATCATCATGTAGCATAAAGAACTAATGTCCAAACTATCTACTTGCAGGTTAATGAAATCAAAATCAGTTTACTTCACCTATAATCACAATAGCTCGCCAATTAACTTCTAAAACAGGGTTAAGCTAAAGGCACCGGAGATATCATCATATAGCGTGAAGGACTAATATCTAAACTATCTACTTGTAGGCTAATGAAAGCAGAATCTAATTACTTCACCTATAATCACAATAGCTCACCAATTAACTTCTAAAACGTGGTTAAGCTAAAGGCACCGGAGATATCATCATATAGCATGAAGAACTTGATATCTAAACTAGCTAAAAGCAGGAAATAAATCTCACTAAAATCAAAGCATAACAATTGGAATCAAGAGCTAAAGTAAAACAGAGGAAGCAAGTCTCATATCAGCACTTAATGCAAAAACTACATTAAAAAGCTCAGGCATAACCTATCCTGAAATGCACTGATCAGTGTTAGTGGGAAATATAACAATGCTGCAAAAACATGTACAAGAGTAAAACCATTAATACCATGAACAGAACATGAGAGATGTATAGCTCAAATAAAGGAAAACATGCATGAAAACTATACAAAATGAAAGAAAAACCTTAGCCAGCAGGGGCCCTCTGCACAACCTTGGATTAATACGTTGTCACTTCAAACCACGCTTTAAACAGTCGTAAAAGAAAACAGAATTCTTGTGTTATGAAATAGAGGATATGTCTCTCGGTTACAACAGCAAAATAACGCTAAAACAATAGTATCAAGACTAACTACTTGTGTTGCAAATGCTTATACTTATAGAGGAAATAGATAACTGTCTTTTGGAGAAAAATCTTCAGCAATGGACACGTGAACAGGTCAGGGTCCGGAAGTTCAGTCTCTTGGTTGCCATAAACATTAAATCTATGCAAAGTGGACATTAGATTGCGTTATGGAGACAACCTGTAGATGGAAAAAATGGATCCGTGAATCTAGGAACGGTTTCAGGTTTTTTCACGTGCTGGAACAGAGTCCTAGTTGACGTAGGACTCTTTGTTGACCATCTCTTGATCGATGCATTTCTTCACAAATTCGAATAAACAAATAGGACCTTGTCCATGTGTGGATCATTTCTGAGCTGCCCATGTGCCTCATTTCTCCTGCCAACACCTATAACCTACAGAACAATGAAAACGACTGCGGAATTGCGAGTTAGCTGCGAAAAGTGACTAGATTCCGTAGATGATGAACAAAATCTAAATCAAATAGCACACACAAGGATATAGTTTGAAAATCACTCAAATGCACTCTTGAAATCAATATGTAACAACTTTTGATAGCTTATAAGGCACTGGTGTGCGAAAATAGAAGAGAAAAGGTTTAGGAAAGTATGTAGAAGAGAGGTGGTTTTGGGGCTCAACATACCCCTACTGTGAAGATGTTGCATGTCCTCATGCAACCAAAACTGTGACTATCCTTCCTTCAATTCATCTGCTCTGAGACTTCTGCTAATACATCTAACCTTTTCTTCTTCTTCCTTGGTGTCATTGTCATCCTGGGCTTCATCATAAGGCACTTGTATTTGAGATTGATAAGGGCTATGCTCAACCTCCTATTTTTCTTCTTCAATTTCCTATTTTTCTTGTGCCACAATCCTAAATGCAGCATGGTGTTGTCATGGATAATTTTGTCCAATTTGTTTTGCTCTTTCAATGTCTCATTTTCCCTTTTGATATGTCTGTTCAGGACTTCTAGTTCATAAACTTCATGTTTTAAGGATTGGATCAAAGTTTCATGAGCTATACAATGCTTATTAGACGAAGTTCCCTGTTCTATTGCAGTCTTTTCCAGTGATTCAATAAAATCATACATCTGTTGCTGAGTTTGATCAATTTCTGGTGTGGTCTTCCTTGGACTGATTTCAAAATCTAGCTGAGGAGGAGGAGAATGATGTGGACTATGATCAGGAGGAGTGATTTCTGGTGACTGATCTAGTGTTTCCCCTCCCAGGTCTATGAAGTGAGCTCCTTTGATTTGCGTTTTCTTCAATTTGTCCTTTAGTCTGGAGCTCCTTCTTAAACCCTATGAGCTTGTATCTCCCTTTTCTATACTCTGTTTCTCCTTTCCTTTTCCTTTTGCCTTAGCTGACTGTTCCTTAAGATGAATTAGTCTCTCAGAAAGTACCTTTTCTTCTTCTGAAGAAGGTTCTGGTGTCTGATAAATATCTTCAAAATTTATTTTCCCTTTTTGTTTTACTTGTTTTCTAATCTCAGAAAAAGTTTCAGACAACATTTCTTCTTTATTAGTTTCCTTGGTTATACTAGTAGGAATATCTTGGATGTTTACATTTGTTCTTTTTTTCCTACTTTTTCTTGTTGAGCTTCCCTCAGGCATTTCAGGTGGGTCCTGGAAGAAATTCCTAATTAGTAATTGTTCCCATGTATCCCTTATCTCTTTCAATTGATTTTCAACCAAAATTTTAATAAGGCCATGATGATAAAGATGAGGCTCCACATCATCTAGATTCTTTTGCACAGTGGTAGACATCTTTCTCAAGCTACTCAACAAGAAATAAGGAAGATTGATGGTTTGACTATCCAGGAAATTCATTAATAATCTTATATGGTACATGTACATAGACCCATACCTTCCTTCACACATAATGAATTTCTGAATTATCAACATCACACTAGTCCATTTTTCTTTTAGGGCTGAAACATGAATTCCTCGTTTAAAAATGGATATGTCCATACCTAGGTTACGCAGAATGACACTCTAGACCTTTTCATCGAAGTCCTTATTCTTAAACCATCGTTCTCCTTCTTGTGGAAGCTCTGTTGCTGCTGAAATGTATGACTCTGTTACCAGGAATTTGATGTCCCCAATTTCAACTTCCATGCCATTGAAGGATCTTGCAAACGTCTTTGTGACTTCCTTATTATGACCCTTGAACTTCTAAATAAACTGCAACCATCTTGCTTTCCTTAACGTGCTCTTTAGCTGTGGATAACCCTCCATAAATTTAGCTCCATCCGGCTTTGTTCTTACCAGAAGACCCATTCCTCCTTCTTACTTCGAAAATACCTCTGCAAATGATGGTTTCATGGGAGCATAACAATTATATGAGCGGAAAATGGAAGCGGGCTGTGGAAAAACCAGTGGTTACAAAGCGGGAGGAATAAAGAGCATGCAATGAGAGTGGGTTCGTAGAGCAAAGGTCTATGTGAACAAACCCTGAACTGAAAATTGTAAAACTCAGTGTGAAAGTGTGGAAACAGAGTGAGACTGGCGAAACTGAACAGAGTTTGAAATAAAAGGTTGTGGAGTGGACATTGGTGAATTCATAAAATGACTGCAGAGTGGAGCGTCAGAGGAAAAGAGCCATGGTCAATTGGCTCACATCTACATGATTAGTCGTTTCAACAGGTGTAATGCGAACGTACGACTGAGTGTGAGTTAAGCTCGGAAGAGGATTATGAGACTGTTAGAATTTGATGCGGAGAATGGTGGAGTTAAGGCAGAATTTGATGCAGAGGACATGATTCACGAACTATACAAATTATGTGTTTGAAATGCTATTTGAAAATGATTTTGCTCATACCTTGGAATCATACCTCTTCTGTTTGCAAACTTTTGAGAGGATGAACACCTTCATGCTGCATAAGACCCCCTAGTAGCAGCTTAACAGTGTGTTTCACTTTGCTCTTATCCTAATTTTGGTAGATCATCAGTTGGGATTGCAGGGCATTGCTTGGGGGGGACTTCATCTCCCATGATTTCTTCAGCACATCGCAGGTACTATCAGAGCCAGAGCAGGAGATGGGTGGTCCTTCTCATTAGCATGAGCACCATGAGGCCACTACCATGCCAGTTTTTGTTACATATCAGAGAGGCAGTAGGCACTTGTTTGCAGCAACAAAGCGAGTGTTATCTCCACACAGGGTGGAAGGGGCCTCGCTTCCAACATCAGTGACACAGGTACTGGACAAGGGCAAGAATCCTGTGCATGATGAGGGGCCATCAGGTGTGCAGGAGACCAATGTCATCCTCATTCAGGATGATGACGCAGAGGCAGAAAATGCCAAACTTAGGATGACCATTCAGGAGCAGGACTCGGAGATCCAAGACTTGATACTCAATGTGGAGAGGGCCAGATGGATCATCAAGTATCTGGATTAGATGAACAAGTAGCTTGAGGACCGACAGGCAATCATGGAGCTGCAAAGCATCCGTGAGAATCGACAAGCTACCCAGTAGAGGAGGATCGAGCTCACTACCTTGGAGCAAGAGATGAACAACGACCGTGAGTCTTGGTTAGAGCGGGTCAATATACACCAGGAGAGGTTGCTAGAGAAGGCCAACAGGGACAAAACCATATTGAGGAGGATGGCTTGTCATTACAGGGCATGGAACATGAACGCAAAGGCCCGAATAAGGAGCTTGAAGGCCAAACTGAGCAGAGCAACAAAAGAGGCAAAAGAGCAAGATCAGCTTCAAATCTTGGCGAAAGCTTCTGTGGCCCAACATAGTGCCTCTTAGAGAACCTCCAGCCCAAATTTCAAGAAATTTGGGACAATTTTGGTCACAAGGGAATTTTTTGGCACAAACACAGGTTTTTTCTCTATACGTGTCACGCCATCGGCGCGACGCGTAGGATTGGGAGCCCCAAATGAGAAATGGTTTGTATTTTTGGATTCATCATGAAAAATCACGACTACTGGCACTCGGGCAAGAAATTTGGGCATGATTTGAGTCTCCAGGAGGTAAAAAACACCGAAACAATGGCTTCACTGCCCCTATTTTGACACACAGGAAGCAGTCTTGGGAGAATGAAGATTTGGAGGGGTAAATGAGCTCCCAATTCAAAAATTCCACTTGGGTTGGAAAGTAGATAGGACAGGCTTTCCAACGAGCACACTTTGGGACATTTTGGACTCCTGAAAGTGCCTCAAAACTGGCCTCAAAGTGGCGCGACGCATACAGAAAAGGGCGCGACGCATATAGGAAAAAAGGCCCAAAATGCCTATGTTTCGCGAAATTTCGCTTCCCGACTTTTCATAAGTGGCCCCCCTCATCTACACTTCATTATTTCGGCACCAAAGGCGGCTTTTAAAGTATTTTCACTCCAGATGGGCATCTATCCAAGTGTCAAAGGAAGGCAAAGGGTCACCCAAGCCATTTGTCATGTTTGTGGCAATGCACGTGTAGCTGATGTTTGGCTCTCCACCTTCATTTTGTAATGATTCTAGTAACTCCCCAACCCTTGGACGTTCTATCTCTTCATGGCACATTCTATATATTGTATGCAAACCATTTGCAAAGGGTTGGTTGGCTTGTAACTTCTGGGATACTGTGGGAAAGAGACTCTGTTTCTGCATTGTATATTTTTTACAGAGGATTAATGAAAGGCAGTGGCTCTGTTTCATGAGATTCATGTGGTTGTGAGTGTAGCAAATGTGTCTCTTATGTTTCATATGTATCTGTTATGTTTCATAGTTCATTTCATATTCATTTCCAGTGAAATTTTCTAAGTTAGCTAAGGTAGAATTCAATTTTATTGCTCTGCCTGTGGGAAAATTTCATGTTCAGTGTTCATTCTTCTGTTGAAAAGGATTCATGTTGTCCATGCCCTTTTCACGCTCTTAATCAATCTCTCCATTCCGCACTATCTTAAACCAAATTTCTAGGCTTTCCGTTTATCTTGCCTCATGAAGTAATCCGTGCCTTTTGTATTAAGTTCTCTGTTCATTGAGGTCCATTGGTCCCATACCATCCCAGAAACATAGTCATTCATAAAAATCACTTCTTGTATCCATATTCACTTACTAGCCTAAGATAAATAGTTCACTGTAAGTCATCTCAAGCCTTTTCGTTTATCTATTCACTGAGTGTGACTAGGAGAGAGCCCTCTCCTGTTCTGGTAGGGCTAGCTACCAGACTAAGCGTGGTTTGCGGTTACCCTGAATTTTGCCTTCCTTCAGCCTAAGGCGAATTTAGGTGCTAACAGAGTGTTGGGTGTAGTATAGTGTATATTAATGGACCAAAATTTAATGTCAATCCGAGGTCCATGGACTCCGAGATGCAACACTGGAAATGCCAGAGAAAGACTCCAACAACCTACAAAATAAAACCCTAACTTGTCTAGAAACTGCTCACACCTTCGGATTCCTGCACTAGTTAATCCCTTTTCTAATCCCACACTCACAAGCAATCTTTATAAATGAAAATATTGCAATCTACCAACAATCGTAAGCAAACCCTAGTTATTTGAAATTGAGAAAGTAAACCCTAACTAATAACAATCAAAGAACAAAATTTAACTATGAGCATCAACCAAGTGAATGTAAAGACTTTCTTGTAAACCTTAAACAATCCAAGCTCTGCTAATGAAAAACAAGGCTCTCCACTCAAAATAAAACCTCCATTCAAGTTCCTACACTAAGTTCACTCAATGCAATATGCGATTTAAATATTTAAATCCAATCCACTCTAAATGTAAACAAAATCTAAAAGGATAACCCAAATATGCCTTCAAATATCATCAAATATGTCATCTATGGAAACAATTTACTGTGTGCAAGCCCAATCAATCTAAAAACAATTACTGTGTGTTCAAACAAGAATTCACCTTACTCAAATTGCGAGTAATCCAAAACCTTAACACAATTTTCAATGAGAAGTTTCTCTTCAACCTCAGAGAATAAAAGTCTATAATGTTCCCATACTTGCAAGAAAATAACTGAAAATGAAGGATTTTGTATGAAAACTGGAAATAGAGTATCAAACAAAAATGAATGTCAATTTTCTTTCCAATGCGAGTTCCTGTACTCAGTGTAAACCACGAGTGTAGGATCTCTTTAACCTTAGATAACTACACAATCAGGTTATTAACTAATGACCAAAGGTAATGAAATTAAAGAAATAAAGACTCATATTGATCACACCCTGCTATTATATCAATGAACCCAATGACACTCTAGAAAGTAACAACTTTGGATGATTGGAATCATTAGGACTTCAACAGGTTCTATAGTAAATAAATGGAGGATATGATTTTTTTTCTTTTCTCATAAACTAGATAAAAGAGATCCACTGTATGTTTGATAATCCAAATATAAACAATCATTTTTTCTTATGCATTGTTGATAAGGTACAAAAAAATATTTATGAAATCAAATACTTCACAAAATAGAGGATAAACGCCGTGTATCAAATCCGGGATCACACCATTAAAATATATGCAAATTTTGAAAATAATCCTATACTCTCACTTCAAATAGTCCCAAATATATCAGTCAACTTGCTCATAAAAATAATGGACATATCTAGGAAGGAAAACATGCTGCTGAAAATAAGTAATCTCTGATATATTAATCCACCAAAGAACCTTGCTTTTGACACACCTTTGCTCCAAAACACACACACACAAAGAAAGTCAGATCTGCAAATCTACAACAGTACTAATGAGCTTGAGGGATGTTGAGCTCGGAAGGTGGGCCCTACGAGACCATCTCACACCCTCATTTAAAGTTTTAACTCACAGAGAAAAAATGATCATATGATACACAATAAATAAAGATAAGGCCCTAGCATCAACAATCTTTTATTAAAATTGAATCAAGTTTTTACATCCCAAGCCATATTCTCCAAGTTGAGACCAACAATTTTAGAATAACATCCTCCCCACTCCACAGGCCATGGCTAGGATTTTTATACAAGTTACATTACGAATTTAGTCTCTAACATACCGTTTTTCAGTTTTGGAAAATTATGCATTTTTAACAAATTGGCCTCAAAGAACCCCATGTAACTCTCAAACCATGATGAATTTTGGAAAATTGTTCAGAGGAAGCCTAATTTTCCATGTTTTAAACAAATACATCTCTTTTAATTTTCTAATTTAACTTAATTTCCTTGGAAATCGTTCCTGATCAGGTGCTCAAAATTATGCTCAAAATCAAAGTGTCAAATTTTGTTAAGCTTAGCTTCAAATCGAAGAGCTCATCATTCTGATTCCAATGGTGTGAAAATGACTCAAATCTGAGCTCGTATGCAGAAGTTAGAGAAAGTCAAAGTTCAGATTTGACTTGCTCACATGGCGGGATTGGATGATGTGGCAAGGTCCTTCATCAATGAGGAGGCACCAAGTGGAAAGTTGCCATTGGCCCCCACATGTCACAAATCATAATCGCAGGTAGGTTGGCATTAGACATCAGCCTCTGTACAAGGAAAGGTTGTGATGCGATAAGGCAAGCAGGGAGGTTTACAGAATCGGCCTCATTAGGTATCCGATTGTGATGTGATCACAATCGCACATCGGAGAAGGGAAGCATTGAAGATTATTGACTCCTAGCATACCCAGGTTGTGATGCGATATCGAAATCAAAAATCACAACATGATGCAGAGTTCCACTTTATGATTGTCGCCGATTCTGCCGATGGAAAAATGTGATAAGTTCCGAGATGCGAGAGGATTATCAGTTCTAGTTTACAGTGTTGTTGGGTCCACCACATTGCAATCACACATTTCCCTCTTTGTTCACAAACCAAAATCCCTCAGAAATCCACCGATTGTGATTTTTGATGGATAGTCGGTGCCAACAGATTATGGCCCGTCGCTCAACAAAATTCTCGCTCGATTAGCGGATATTTGGAGCGGAATTTTGAGTTTCTGTCAAATTTGGAGCAATTTGTGGAACGAATAATGGGAGAACTAGGAGAAGTCATAACTTCTTCATTTTTCCACCAAATTGGTGGCAAAAAGATGTTGGATAGCCATTTTTTAGTATTATGGACTAATTGGAGTAGGTTTCAGAAGCATTTCAGCATTATAAACACATATTTTTACACTTTTGAGCATAATAGAGAGACCCAAGCCATTGGAAGTTGGACCAAGGAGACGTAGCCCAGGAGGGATGAACTCCTTTATCATGTGCTTGTTGTAATTTATTTTTGATGATGTTCTGTACATGTTTATGCTGCTGTTCAGTTTTTGGTTTATGTTAAAATTGCTCATAAATTAACATCAAAACTTTTTATTTCAATTGCAAAATTTGACGAATCCTTAAGCACAATGAAAGAATTTTGTTTATAATCTGAGGAAGATCTTAGCACTGCAAAATAATATTCTAAATCAGATCAGTTCCCCAAGCTGATTGTTTGGATACTTCTACAATTTTGGGTTTTACCTGATTTTTTACAAATCAACCTTAAATATCCTTGTGTATATCTCTAATCGTTGTGAATTTTTGGAAATGGTTTTTGTTTAAGCCAATTTACTATACTAGGAAAAAACCCATTAAGCCATAATTTTGATATTCGCCTCCATGTGCACACAAATTGAGGTCAAAGTTGGCAATTTGAAAACTGTGTGAATTTTAAGTAGATTTGGTGATTTTGCTTCTAGAAACCCATGACCTAGGTGAATTATAACTCATGTGGAGGTGTTCAAACACTATTTTAGATTAAAAAAAAAAAAAAAAAAAAACAAAAAACCATTTTTGGTTTTTCCCAGAAGTGCATAAAACCTTCAATTTTTCATCGAGCCCCCAAATAAGTGCAGACACAACACTTAGTGTAGGCAGGAACCCATGTTTGGTGCAAGCAGAACCAAAGACTTATGAATCACCATCAATGAAGGGAAATATGTTTTCCCTTGACCAAATCTTCAAAGTTATCTTTTACAAACGTAATTGATGATCACGTGGTGACTTTACATGAGGGAAACATGTGTAATTTCTTGTTGGTGCAGGAATCTTACAGAGTGCAGGCAAGAAGAAAGAAGTAAAGGATAAGTGCACCTTTGACTCTTAGATAGGATCCAATATTGTCTTGAACAAATGTCATCTATAATTTTCCTTCGTGGAAACTTTATGCCCAAAAATCTTACACATGCAACATTAAACTTTATTCAAGAAGGGGACAAAATAATTATACTTCTTAACAAATATTGTGCCTGTCCAATTTCCTAGACTGTAATTTTCTCTCTTGTTGCTCTTAGGCCATTGAAAATATTTCCTTTGAAAAGAAAAGGCTCTCTATGCTTGGTTGGTCGAATTTCTCTTGTGAGGAATTTGTGGTTGTGGCTAAAAATGCGCATTCCACCTATGCTGCTGCACCTTCATTTTCCTTTCTGGACACTTGGAGGAAAAGTGCCCCACATTACTATAATAGAAACACATAAGGGGTTGGATATTATTTTTTTCCTGGAGGTCTTTTTGTCTCCTTTGTGTTACATTCTTTTTTTTTCCACTATAGTGTTGTGGGATCTTCCTTTAACCCAATTCGTGGATCCCTTTGATGATGCCGCTCGGTCACTATCATATTCAATTGTTGTCTAGGCCTAAGAGAAATAATGACTGGTTGGAAGCTCCTTAAATGCTTCAGAATTCTTTGCATGCTTTTAAAGATTCATCAACTGCTCATTTAATTTCTTATTCTCTTCTTCCAACTTCCTATTTATAGCTCTGAATTTATTAATCTCCTGAAGAGCTTATATGAGATCCTTCTTCAAATAGATCTTTTCTTCAAGATATTTCAAATCAATAGAGGAACAACTAGATTCACAATGAGTGTTTATTTCACTCTCATCTTGTTTAATAGTTTGTTCCTCTTCACCAGAGGTGGACCCATTCTCTTCTTGACCATTGTCAAGGTCTTGTATTACTATCAAGGTGGTCCTTTCTCCACTAAAATTGATGAGAAACTCTCACTTTCACTAGTAGTTGTTGTTAACACTCCTTTCCTAGGCTGAAAAGGAAACTGCAGAGGTAACCACAAACCACTTTTAAAGCTAGGATCTAGCCCTTCCAGCTTCAAAGAGGGCTCTCTGTATGATTTTTAATCTAAGTGTTTAGATTTTAGGCTAGGTATGAAAGGAAAAGATATATTTTTTGAAGTTTTGGTTGTAAAATGGAAGAGAAGTCCATTGGGCATGGAGTCATACGGTCTTTAGTAATCAATTAAAATAAAGAGAGGAGCAAAAAACAGGGTGAGGTTGGCAAACTCTTGGATCTCATAGCACTGTTGTGGTGTGGATGAGATGCATAAGAATTATGATCAATTAAATATAGAGCATAAACACATGAATTCTATACTTAATATCAGAGAGAAAACATTGAGATTGCTTAACAAGCCAGAGCAGAGGTCGGCCCTTAATCTTCTTGTAAGCAATTTAAGAAGGAAAAAATTCATGCGAAACTTGAAAGGAAAACATATTTACAAAGAGGAGAACATCGCCATTTGCTTGAAACAAGAATCTTGAAAACAAACTGCCTCTGTATTACTGAATTGATTACTTTAAAAACATATTTCACTGCTTACAATCACAAAAAAATCTTTTCTTCTTGCATAATCCAACCCTTACAAAGTATTTTTACAAAATAATTATAGAGTTTGTCTCAAATTAATTTGGAATTCAAATAAAATTTATTACAAAATAATATCTACCGAAAACATGTAGATATTTCCATAATAGAACTAAGTAATAGGAAGTCTAGACTATTTCTGATTTTTTGTTCAAATTTTGAGGTGAACTATTGGTGACTGTAGCTACTTTTGTGCTTCTTCTGGTTGCCTTCTCCCCAAAACTATAGGATATCCGTTTGTCTTTATTCAACTAGCTCCACCAACTTATCCCATCGCTCTTCACTAGGAATTGAGAAAATTACCATGCTTTTAAATCTTTCATCTAATTGTGTGTATGTTTGGAAAGTTGGTTTGTTTAAAAATAGATGATGGATTTTATGTTGAATGAAAATATCATGTTGAATGCCTTCCATGAAAGTTTCTCCACTTATAGTTCCTACGAATTTAGCAAAATTAGATGCATCTGCAATAATATTACATAATTGACCTTGATTATTTTCTAATGGAACAATGTGCCATTAGAAGTTCTTAAGGTTAGGAGTGCTTTCTCCTGCAATACATTAAATTTCTTGTTAAATATTTTTACCTGCAACTCCAATTCTTTGGACGTATTCTCCAACTGTATCATGATATTCCTCTTTGTTAATGCCTTTGTTACTTCCATCACTATGCCTATTCTGTCTTGAATCTAGAGCTCTTCAATCTCTTCCTTATTTTTAGAATTCAACATTTTTAAAATTCTATTTGATTTTGTTGGCCTATGCTCTATTCCAATCTTTGTTTGTTCAAATGTTGTCTTGAAATTTTGTACTAACCCTTATCTCTCAAAGATGACTTGAATGGATGACCATAATTATGTGATGTTTGCATTTATGTTATGCCATATACTCTTTTTGGCCTCTGCCAACATCTGTGCTGTTAGAGACCTATTCTCATACTTTTGAATTTTTTGTATCAACTTGTAATTATTTTGCACCTCTTCTAGGTATGCATTATATTCTTTATCTTTCTTTCCTCCATTTTTGTGAGTGTTTTTGTTAACTTCTCATTTTCTTTATTTGTCAATGATAATTCTCCTAAAGCTTGAACTAGCTTCTTAGAAGAATCTGAATTTGATGCTTGTGTTGTTTGTTGTACTTCTTGTTGTGTTGATGTACCTGTTGCTTCCAATTGTTCCTTTTCCTTAAGCAATTCTTCCATGCCCTATTCCATCTTCTGGATTTGAACATTCTGTGCAACTATTATTTTGAACAATTTTCTTTCTCCATTTCCAGATTGGTTACTTCTTTGGCATGAGGGTGCTCTGTGGTTGGAAGCTTAAGCTATTTCCCAAGCGCTTGAATATCTGCATTTTTGTTTTTAATTATATCCTTGACTGCCTTGACATCACTAGGATCATATCCCAATTTGATTATTAAATATTCTAAAGTTTTAATTCTATTGTCTTTGGCCAGAGAAGGCACTCATTCTATCTTCAATTGTGAATGCATATTATTCAGAGGTTTGCGACTTTGAGGCAACCATGGCTGAATTGGTCAGTGTTGAATAAATCATCTCACCTGCTTTCTTATGCAAATCAATTTGATTGATGGCATGAACCTTTTTGGTATCAACAAAAATTATTGAATATTTGTAGTCTTCTGCACTTCTGGGGGCTGGAACTGTAGGTTCCAAAAAGGTCATTTGGAACTGCCCCTTTTCTGCACCAAATGCATACAACAACCTGTGTTGAGAGGTGGCAGTTTCTCCCAAAACTCTAAATATGTTGAAGCCTTCAATGCTTCATTCTTCCCCTTGATATCCTTGTATCTTGAAAAAATATTATGTTGTGCTGGAATCTGAGATGTAGAAGATATAGGTGACTCAATTGTCTCCTCAACATATGGGAATGAAGTGGTGGGAATACCTGTCAAAAACATTATACTTTTCTCCTATGAATCCTTTTCTTCTGAGGATTCTTCTTGAATATTTATTACCTTAGGATCACTCTTAGTATTAGTATTTGGATCCTTATTTCTCCTCTTGAAGACACAAAAGTCTGCAAATTGTGTTTATGAAGCTGTAGGGGACATATTTTCCCTTGGTATCTTGATTTCTTTATCTTTTGGAATAGGAGTTTGCAAAGATGATTGAATGACTATTTTCTCTTCAGCCTCTTATACTGTGTTCTTTGTCCATTGCTCTTGATTAGCATACTGCTCTATCACTGGCCTAGGAGTATGTGCGTATCAATTGGTCTTCTACTCAACACCCAACTTTCAAATTAACCCTAATGTATCATAAGACCATGTGAAGCTTAGTCTAAATTTCACTTGCTTTAATATTTCCTCCACTTATTTTGTTTTTGGTCTGGTATTTACAATATAAGGCCCAACATGTGCCTTGAATTTAAATTGTGCTTTCTTTCTTTTTGTTTGATACAAAATGTAATTCATCCATGTTTAACATCTATCTAGTGTATTCAAAAGTGAAAATCGTTATGAGTATATGGAGGAATCTCTCACCCATAGATCTGAATCTATGTATCGCTCTAGTAGAGATACTAGTCTCCAAATTTTTCCTATTCTGAAAGATGCAAAAATTTATTGATCTCTGGTGAAATCCTTGGTACATCATCATTGCTAAGTAGACACAAGGATGTATTGTAAAAGCTTATCCACAAAATGGTTGAATGATTAATCTCTTGAATTCCTTGTGACTGAATAAGTCTAGTGAATGAATGGTGTTGGAATTCCCTGATCATCCATATTTTCTAACTAGAAATTGAACCTATCTGCTTGATAGAATAACATCAAATATACTAAAATTGATTGGTGTTTAAACACAACTTCAGCTTTAAACTTGAGAAACTGCTCATGTATAACATTTGATAAGTACTGACTGTAATTGAAAAGAACTGAAGGCTTCTAACCAACTGAAAATATTGTTAAAAACCCTAACACTACCTCATTTACCCACTGGTCTGCATGATAACCTAATAAGAAAGTAACCATGGAATGACTTGTCTTGACATCTTGGGGAAGATAGAAGCAGAGTATGGGGGATTTGTTCTAGGCAATTCAAAATTCTCAGGCATAAAAAATTCAAAAAGATGGGCACACTAGTGGAAAGTAAGCTTTTTGTACATCTCTATGAGTGAATTAGTAGAAAATGGATGAAAATAATCCCGAGGATTTATATGAATACCTTCACAAATGCTTTATGAGGTAATTGAAAACATGACTTCATTGTTTTGAGAAATTACTGCGTTTTGGCTAGGAAGGTACTTGAGATGACACCAGGTAGAAAATTTTGGGAAAATATGAGTATGAGGAAAGGTAAATTGAGGTAGAAATGGTTCCTAGATATTTAAATAATCACTCTGGTGTAAATACTTATGTTTTTCCCAACTATGAAGCTCATATAGATCAAACTCACATTGAGTTTCTGCTATCTTGTACTGGGTATCAATCAAAGGGGACCTATCTAAATCAGGGATAGGAGGTACCATAGGATTCTCAAGGCATATTTCCCTTTCCTTTGTGTGAACACATATTTTATTTGAATAGGAAAAAAAAAGCAGTGTTACTAGGTCACAATTTGATTGGTTGTTGAAGGGGAAAAGTTTGCAGAGGGCATTGGCGAGCTTGGAAATCTTTCAAATCTGAACCTGCGTGGATAAAATAATAATAGAAAGGGGATAATATAGATTAATACGAGATTTTATAATGGGAATTGAGGGTGATCAACGATATTATTACCGTTTTGGAGCGTAGCATTTATGATTTTTTAGACATTGGCAAGAGAAAATTTAATGGCTAACGACTATATGACTGTTGGTGGGAGATTTGAATGCTAACAATTATATGATGTGGAGAATGGGTGACATGGATAGATGGGAGTGGGAGAAAATGGGCGGAAGGAGCATTGAAAGGTGCTTTTTCGAGGAGGGGTGGGAGGTAGGAGTGGTAGGCGGTAAAGGGAAGGGACCCCCTGAAATGAACGAGGAGCCGCCATGTTATCTTAGGTGGTTTTATTGTAAACCATATTTTAGACCCTCCCTCTGTCGTTAAGTCCTGAAAGGTTGGGGGCGGGGGGACATTGTCCCCCGCCATTGATTCAGGTAGGGACGATCTCGGCCTTTGAAAAGTGAGAACAATTTATGAAAATCGACAAAAAATGTCGAGCCACCTTTATTTCCAAGCTTTAAAACAAAATTTAATATAATTTGATAAATTGGCGAAATTTTTACTAGCGTGCCCTTTGGGGTTTTATTATTTATTATTTATTTATTTTTCTTTTCCCCTTTTGTTTTTCTTTATTTTCTTTCAATTTTTCTTTTTATAGGCTAGAAAATCTTAAAATGAAAAATAATTTACAATATACCTGTGGGATAAATGGCTAGATAACCATACTTGGATTATTATATTTATAGGACCCTAACACTTGCCGCTGAGCAATTTGAAAATAAATGACCTATTGTTCTACAATAACACCAAAACACCAACTTACTTGCAATCTGCATCTCCTCTAGGTGTTGATACACAATTTGGGATACAAAATAATCATCATCTGATTCATGATATTCAATTCTCTTTGACTCTTTGTCGAGTCATTGAATGTTCCATCCACCAAGGAAATCCTCTTAACATCACATGCAACTTGCATGTCTACTTCATAGATGGACTACAATTTGTCCCATATCTCCTTGGCAGTTGTAAAACAAATTACTTTTTCAATATATGACTTAGACAACCCTATCATGATTTCCTTCCTAGAATGTTTATCAAACTTATCATTATTACTCCATACCCAACAGATAGCCATACATCCAAATTAAGGGCTTGCAAGTTGTTGATGGTGTTGAACCCACCAACATGTCAGGGGATCTCCCTGATAAGAAGTCCCAGTCATACCTAAGATGGTTTGGTGTAGGATTCCCAGTAGTGGGTCATACGGTAATGCCTTAACCGTGATTTCGCATAGAGGAAAGTAAGATATCCCTGTTGGTAGCAAGGGTGTGATAGCTGAAGCGAGACAAAGAAGATGCATTAACGGTTATGACACACGAAAAGTGGGGTGAGTGCGCCCCTTGGAAATCTATAATAGTACTCGGCTTGGAAGGGCCCACACGAGAAAAGATGCATCACCAGCTGGAAAGAAAGTTAGCTAACAATCCAAAGCGATGGTTAAACCAATCAACACATTTCGGTAAGATTCATACATACTTATACATAATAGTCAATACATGCATGCATAAGCAAACAAATACATATACCATTTAGAGTAAACAAGATAGCTGGAATACAATATGACATATGAATGAAACGTGTTGGCTCTGTTATATTAAGAAGTGTAAGTTCCAGTCATACAATACATCCATGTCCAACCACTAGTTCCAATAGCGAAACGTTACATCCACAACCGCGTGCACCTCCAAAGAGATATACTAGCTCTGCGCAGTGGAGAAGCCAAGGCGCATTATAATATTATCCAAGCTCTCTCTAAGATACTCTTATTAGAAGCTTGGCTGACCAAAATCCTCTACAATGAGTTATGAGGGACTATTTATAGAAAAGGGTGGGGTGGCCCTTGACATTCCCCTTTGTGACAGTTCATCTACCCTCATGACTCTTCATCTGCTCTATCACTGTTACATCCAACTATCAACACTTGAACATACACTTGACAAGATGTTACATTACAATGCACATTTACCCATGTGAGATAAAATGGCTTGAGAAAACCATGCAAGGCATCACTAACACTCGGACCGTTGTGGTGAGACCAACTCTTTCACATCCTTGTGATGGTCGATGGTGGCAAACTGATGCCAAGCTTGGTCGTCCATGATGGTGTTTGTCTGATCAATGGTGACATTGTGCAGAAGCGAACTCTTGCCTTCGTTGTATTCAGGTACATTGATATGGCTCCTCCGTGCAACTCATTCGATAACATGCGCATGGTCGTCCTGGGTGTGACCTGGCTGACAACATGTTGATTCATAGTGTCTGCGCTGATCTCCAAGCATGTGCTAGTGGCCGTTCACATCAACTTTTCAAAATACATGTTTAGCTCTAGTTGGACTTGCTTCTTGTCTTCACCTCAGTGAGTGTGCCAAATGGGTGGGATTAGATGCGTGTGCACAATGACATGCATGCTGATGAATTCCCTTGCATGCGATCAACAACACTGCTCACCTTGTCTGCTTCGTGCCAGCTGTTGGGATGGATCTATAACTTGTATGGGCACAATTTCATTCATCTATTCATGTTGCACCCCCTATTGTACTTGTTCCTACTGCAACTCATTCTCTGTCTATGCAGCTCTTGTTCTTACTTAAGTTACTACTTCAACACATGAAAATCCTTCTCTGTTCTGTTCTCTACCTTCGCGTGCTATTCATGTCACGCCGTCACCTCATAGCTTCAATCTCTAAAGCTACTTTCCTCATGAGTGGATCTACTTTGAAATTGCAGCTTTGCTCTGCCTCTATGCTGTCAACAACCTTCTTCTTGCATTTGTTGTGTGAAGGTGTGCTACCTTCTACTGCTGCTGATGGTGCTACTCACTGTGATGCTATTGCCATTGATATTGATATCCTTTTTCATGAACACCTTAATGTCTTCATGGATAGGCAAGTTCATAGACACTTGACCGACTGCATCCCCAATTGCGCTCTTAACAATGTCTTTGACTTTGCTCTCCTGGAAGTTGTTGTACTTGTGTTGCTGAGAGACAGACGCACACCTGTGATGCCTGGAGACACAGCAAAACTCATGGAAGGCAATATGTTAGTCAAAAAACCAGAACAAACATGAGGATTGACTTGCAACATACCTGTATGATTGAATGTGAAGGTTGCATAATTTTCTTCCGGGAGGTTGGGAGACTGACTACCAAAACTGTGCAAGGCACAGTTTGGGTTGTCAAGAGGTTGACTGACTGCTAGAATTGCACAATGCATAGTACAACTTGGCTTGTTGAGGATAGAAACTGCGCAATGTGCAATTTCAGTCAACAGTGACACGTAACCAGCAAACTGCATTGCACAGTTTTTGGGGCCAACAGGACACTTCCTCCAAGAATTGTGCAATGCAAGCTTGGAGGCCAGTGCTAGGATATAATTGCGTAATTTCTAGAGGGAAGGGAGAGCCTTCACTTCCGGAAATTCTTAGTGCTAGTCGGGCAAGGCATGGTCTGGGTCCTGTAGCCCAGACCGACCGATGGGCGACTGAAAACACAGGAAGTCTGAATGCATGGTGAGATTAGTGCAAATAAAAGTGAATGATCATTCATGTAAACAACAAGTGCAGGATTCATAAAACGGGAAAGCATGCATGTGTGTGAAGCGAGTCGCTGCAACAATGACCGTTCGTGCAAAAACAGTGTCATGCATGCGACAACAGTGAGATGTGAACGAAAACTAAAATGGTGCTTCTACAAGCTAACATACATAAAAAAAAACAACAAGCGGTCACTAAAATCAATAAGACAACACTCACAGAAAGCAAAACACAAATAGCGACAGAAACGCAACAAAAGACATGAAAGGCAGGCTTACCCCAAAACAGTTGAGTTGAATGTGCCGACGACTCCTAGATGCAACGTGGGATGTCAAAGTTGCAAGGTTGATGTGAGGAATGAGCTCTGCAGTGTACGATTGATGAGTTTTGATAAAATTGAGGTTGTGACGTACATGCCACAAATCTAGAAAAAATGACACTTGGCACGAGGTTTCTGAAATGACACTTGCATGTAAGCTCTAGCTCATAAAAATAGATCCTTGAATCAAGCGACTCTTTTGCATGCTAGCTTGGGAGAAGTAGTCCATGCATGCAAATCAGTTTTGCTCAATCCCAGAGGGAATTGGTCAACCCAACTGCACATGTAACATTATGCTCAGCTGAGGGGAAAAAATGCGCATTTCTAGGAGGGAGCTAGTCTAGTTGCCTAGAGGGATTGCAAAATTTCTGGGTAGAGCAGCTGACTGCTACCCATAATTACGAAATTTCTGGGCTGAGTAGCCCTGCTGGGAGGAATTGTACAATTTTCTCAGTGAACAGTGACAGACATATTTGCGTAATTCAAGAGCCCAACAGGCTATCAGACAGAATTGTGCAATTTTTGGAGGGAAGGATGGTTTCTCTCCAGAATTTTGCAGTTTCTTGAGGGAGCTTCTCAACTTGCAGCTAGACCAAGTCCAGTGAAACAAGCTATGAGAGGGATGCAACAAGCTTTGATGAACATGTTGTCATTCTGCAAGAAAATCACTGAAGCTTGTGTACTTGACAAGGCAATATATGTTGCTGCGAAAGGTTGGTAGGGAGGCTCCAAAACGAAGCCAAGGAAAATTTTTGGAGGGTGGTTGTAGCCGCTACAACACTTGGCGACAAATTGGTAGAACTCCAACTCATTGAATGGACCTTGTTTGTGAAAAGCAAGTCTAACACCTTCAAAAGTATTGTTCAATTCTCAGTTCGTCTTGGTTTCCACACTTGTTTGATTGTAAGATGTAGCAAATGCCAAGCTCTTGGTTGATTGACACACATTCCAAGCCAAGTCAACACAGTTGTTTCGATTGGGGTTGAGGGGTATATTGGTGCACAAGTGATATAGTCGTGAGAGTCTTAGTTTCATCTCTGGTGTTGCTCTGCTACCAGTAGCCATGGACAATACCCCAGTGGAGTCATGCAGGAACACAAGAATCGTTCCATTGCTAGTGAGCCTAGTTAGTACCCTGGAGGAGTTACTTGCTTCACCTCTCTCCACAAGAAGCCTTTTTCTTCTTCTGCCTTATTCATTTTTCAATTTTTTTTTTTTTTAACTGTGCATAACGCTTATTCATTTCAGAGGCGGAAGAGGGATCCTGACTTATTGAGAGCAGAAGAGGTTGTTCCTTCAGAGAAGTAGTTCATTGTATACCTCTGACATGTCTATTAAGGTTTTCCCCCTCACCTTACTCTACTTGACTGACCTGACAAGGGTTAACCCAAAAGAAGCTAACTAGAGTAGGTGACACTAGTTAGTGCGCAAGCGTCGTGTTTTCACCAAGGTTCATTTCAAACAATACGTATTTTACATCGACATATCTTGGACTCAAAGTAATAAGTTCTTCATACAGAGGCATGATGACAGATAACCAAGTAGTGATAGCTGCACAAGGCCTCTTGTACTTTACCCAACTTGTTTCAAGAATCATGCATGGTTTCATGCGAAACTAACCTATGAACGAAAACAAGAAAAAAAATGACCAAGCAAAGCAGAAGTAGAAGTAAATGCAAAATCAAAGTGAGTAAGAAAACAAGCAAGAAAACAAACAAGCATGCAAGCAAGAAAATTGAAAGCAAACACTACTCCTACTCCTAAGCTAACGGTGCATGGCTCTGGTCACACGAAGTGATATTTCCAATGCAGCCACGGGTGCATTGGTTGACCCATGTTAGTGAAGGCTTGGTCTGCAAGCAACCCAGTTGTGTGAACCAACAAATGTGAAAGATACAATAACGAAAACAGACACACTCCGAGCTTACAAGCGTCCATAGAACAAAAATGAGTGAAAGCGCATGACATGCACTCTATGGACTTGCCATGGTACTGTGCTACATTGTTTGCAGATGTTGAGTGTATGCATTCCCTTGACTGTGACATACAAGAAAACATGAGAACGGTAGACCACTTATATTGCGCAAGTTTGCTTGCTATGTAAGATTCCTCCAATGCATGAGCGATTGGATCATGTAGTTCGAGTGGAGGAAGTAAAATCCGAGTGTTTGATTTTTCAGTGCATACATATGAGTGATGAGGAGCCTTAGGTGTTTGAACAATTTCCTGATCGGAAGTGGGACCAACCTCAAGACAGTAAGGGCATGACATAACCATCAGCTCGGGATGAAGTGCCTTGAGAGTCTAGGGGTTTCGACTTCGTCGATAGATAGATAATAGTAAACTAGTGGTTTAGATGCATTAACAATGAGTGAATCAACATCATGATCAGATGATGAGGTAAAGAGATCACGACAACCAATATCATAAAACTGAGGATGTTGGTCGAAATCCTCATGATTTGACGAATCACACAGAGAGGTAGATGAGAAGAAAGGATGTTCACCCTCTGCATTTCCCGAAAAAGCAGATGAAAGATCTAGTGGATTTTCAATGAATGATTGATCTTCTCCATTGTTAGATGATGGGTTGATATCCGGTGTGTCTTGCGAATGATCAACAATGGGTGCATCCATGGATGGAGATGAACATGAAAAATCAGCGATGGCAGGATCATCAAGGATGTCAGGAAAAAACGAAGGAGGTACAGACATATAGGGATGGTCCCCTACTACCGGTCGATGTTCAAGCTCCCTGTCATGCTCTTCATGAATGCCAACACATGTTGGTTGTGCAACACCAAATTTGTCGATAGATCGATCCTCATTCAAAACAAGTGTAGAGTCCTAAATGGAAGAACACAAGACAATGTCATCCGGAGGATGATCAAAATACGAAGATGGAGGTTGAGGTACAAAATACATGTGACAAGGTATGGGACTCACAACCAAATTTGCGTGAAAATCGGAAGGGGTGATGTCTGGAGGACGTGACAACTAAACAGATGTGTGAGCATGATCTCCCGCATCACTATGTAGTGGTGGAGCTGTTTGATGAGAGGACGGTGGACAATCGTGGCAGTGACCGTGTCCATCTGTAATTGTACATCTCCATCACTGAAGAATACTGAGAGGGGATTGAGCTTGAAGTTCTTCTTGGGATGGGAAGATTTATTAAGACAATACTTGAACCGGTCCCAAAGATAGAAAAATTTCATCAAGCTCTTTGGAGCTTGAAACTGAAATTCACGGAAGCACTTCCAAAAATCCATAAGCGATTCATGCGGAGCCTTCCATTGTTGTAAAAAATTTTGGTCAAGATATTTTGGATCAAAATGATGGAAAATATCTTCAATGTGATCATAGAAGTGCTGAAGTGACTGCACATTGTTAGCTGGTAGGCTGCACAACCACCGATGTGGAGATTCGCGAGGTGTGTATACAAGCAACAGACTGGCTTTTTCGTCACAACATCCATCATCCTCATGAATCAAGGCAAGGAAGTCATGTAAGAAATCAGGCCATGCCACTTTGCGTTCACCATCATACGTGTATGTGGACAAGAGATAAAAAAACTCCCTTGTGATGGTGACAAATTCGACACGCAAAAAACATGGAGGGAGGAGAGTGCAAGACTCCATGATAGATATGAAAACATTCAAAACATGATGAGAGGACATAACTTGTCATCTAGACCTCCTCTAGTGCCAGAAATGTTGATGGTGCTGGACCCACCAATATGTCAGGGGATCTCCCCGGTAAGAAGTCCCAATTAGAACTCATACCATTTGGTGTAGGATTTCCAGCAGTGGGTTGTACGGTAATGCCTTGACCATGATTTCACAGAGAGGCAAGTAAGATATCCCTGTTGGTAGCAAGACAGCTAAAGCGAGACAAGGAAGATGCATGAACGGTTCTAACACACAGAAAGTTTGGTGAGTACACCCCTTGGAAAACTGTAATAGTACTTGAATTGGAAGGGATCACACGAGAAAAGATGCATCACCAGCTGGAAATAAAGTTAGCTAACAATCCAAAGTGATGATTAAACCAATCAAAACATTTCAGTAAGATTCGTACATACATATACAGAATAGTCCATACATGCATGTGTAAGCAAACAAATACATATACCATTTAGAGTAAACAAGATTGTTGGAATACAATATTAAATATGCATGAAATATGCTTTCTCTGTTATATTAAGAAGTGTAAGCTCCAGTCATACAATACATCCATGTCCAACCACTAGTTTCGATAGTGGAATGTCAAAGCCACAACCGCATGCTCCTCCAAAGAGATATAATAGCTCTGCACAGTGGATAAGCCAAGGCACGTAACAATACTACCCAAGCTCTCTCTAAGATAGTCTTATTGGAAGCTTGGCTGACCAAAAGCCTCTACAACGAGTTATGAGGGGCTATTTATAGCAAAGGGTGGGGTGGCCCTTGACATTCCCCTTTGTGACGGTTCATTTACCCTCATGACTCTTCATCTACTCTATGACTGTTACATCCAACTATCAACACTTGAATGTACACTTGACAAGACGTTACATTACAATGCACATGTACACATGTGAGACAAAATGGCTTGAGTAAGATAAGCAAGACATTCCTAACACTTAGACCGTTGTGGTGAGACAAACTCTTTGACATCCTTGTGATGGTCGATGGTGGAAAACTAATGCTAAGCTTGGTTGTCTGTGATGGTGTCCATACGCTCAATGGTGACATCTTGCTGAAGTGAACTCTTGCCTCTGTTGCATCCAGGTACATTGATATGGCTCCTCCATCCAACTCATTTGATAGCATGCGCATCGTTGTCCTGGGTGCAACCAAGTCGGCAACATGTTGATGCATAGTGTCTGCGCTAATATCCAAGCATGTGCTAGTGGCCGTGCACATCAACTTCTCAAAATACATGTTCAGCTCCAGTTGGACTTGCTTCTTATCTTCGCCTCAGTGAGTGTGCGAAATGTGTGGGATTGCATGCGTGTGCATAATGACATGCATGCTTGTGAATTCCCTTGCATGCAATCAACATCACTGCTCACCTTGTCTGCTCCGTGCCAGCTGCTGGGATGGATCTATAACTTGTACGGGTGCAATTTCATCCATTTGTCCATGTTGTGGTCCTTGTTGTACCTGTTCTTGCTGCAACTCATTCTCTATCTATGCAGTTCTTGTTCTTCCTTGAGTTGCTGCTTCAGCACATGCAAATCCTTCTTTGTTCCATTCTCTGCCTTCATGCGATCTTCATGTTGCGTCGTCACCTCATAGCCTCAATCTCCAAATCTACTTTCGTCATTAGTGGATTTGCTTTGAACTTGCAGCTTTGCTATACCTCTATGCTATCAACAACTTTCCTCTTGGATTTGTCGCATGCAGGTGCGCTGCCTTCTGCTGCTACTGATGGTGCTGCTCGCTTTGATGCCATTTCCATTGATCTTGATATCCTTGTCCATGAACAACTTGATGTCTTCGTGGATGGGCAAGTTCATAGACACTTGGTTGACTACATCCCCAATTGCGCTCTTAACAGTGTCTTTGACTCTACTCTCCTAGAAGCCATTGTACTTGTGCTGCTAAGAGACAGAAGAAAACCTGTGATGCCTGGAGACATAACAACACTAATGGAAATCAATCTATTAGTCGAAAACCAAAACAAACTTGAGGACTGACTTGCAACATACCTGTGTGATTGAACGTGAAGGTTGCGATATTTCCACTAGGAGGTCGGAAGACTAACTACCAAAAATGCGCAAGGCATAGTCCAGGCTGTCAAGAGGCTGATTGGCTACTGGAACTGCGTAATGCATAGTCCACGCTAGCCTACTGAGGAATTAAACTGTGCAATGTGAAATTTCAATTTGTAGTGACATGCAACCGGAAAATTGCATTGCGCAGTTTCTGGGGCCAACAGGACACTGCCTCCAAGAATTGTACAATGCAAGCTTGGAGGCCAGCGCTAGGCTAGAATTGCGCAATTTCTAGAGGGAAGGGAGAGCCTTTGCTTATGGAAATGCATAGTTCTAGCTAGGCAAGGCACAGTTTGGGCTCGATAGCCCAGACCGACCGAAAGATGACTGAAAACATGAGAAGTTTGAGTGCATGGTCAGATGAGTGCAAACAAAAGTGAATGATCATTCATGAAAACAACAAGTGCAAGATTTAGAAAATGAGAAAGCATGCATGTGTGTGAAACGAGTCGCCCCAACAATGATTAGTCGTACAAAAATAGTGTCATGCATGCGACAACAGTGAGATGTGAATGAAAACTGAAACAATGCTTCTACAAGTTAACATGCAAAAAGTGACAGAAACACAATGCAAGACATGAAAGGCGGGCTTACCCCAAAACAACTATGCTGAATCTAACGATGACTCCTAGATGCAATGTGGGATGTTAGTGTTGCAAGATCAGTGTGAGGAATGAGCTCTTCAGCGTCCGGTTGATGAGTTTTGATAAAATCGAGGTTGTGACACGCATGCCACAAATCTAGGAAAAGTGACACTTGGCAGGATGTTTATGAAATGATCATTGCATGTAACCTCTGGCTGCTAAAAATAGATCCCTAAATCAAGGGATGCCTTTGTATGCTGCCTTGGGAGAAGCAGTCCATGCATGCAAATCAGTTTTGCTCGGTTCCTGAGGGAAATGATCAACCCAACTGCACATGCAATAGTATGCCTAGTTGAAGGGAAAATAATGCACATTTCTGGGAGGGAGCTAGGCTGGATTCCCAGAGGGATTGCATAATTTCTAGGTAGAGTAGTTGACTTCTGCCCAAAATTGTGCAATTTCTGGGCTGAGCAGCCCTGCTGGGAGGAATTGTGCAATTTTTGTAGTGAACACTGATAGATAGATTTGTGCAATTCTGGAGCCTAGTAGGCTGCTAGAAAAAATTGCACAATTTTTGGAGGGAAGGATGGTTTCTCTCCAGAATTGCTCAATTTCTTGAGGGAGCTTCTCAACCTACAGCTGGACCAAGTCCGGTGAAACAACCTGTGAGGGGGATGCAACAAGATTTGATGGACAACCTATCATTCTGCAACAAAATCATTGAAACTTGTGTACTTGACAAGGAAAGACATGCTGCTATGAAAGGTTGGTAGGGAGGCTCCAAAACGAAGCTAAGGAAAAATTTTGGAGGGTGGTTGTAGCCGCTACAACACAAGTAGATTCTTATCCTTACCTTCCAAGTTGTATAATTGGAGCCATTAAAAAATGGAACTCCATTTGAGGTAATCCAGTCTTGGTTCTCCATGATGCTTGATCTTCCTTCAAGTTGATAAACTAATTCTAAAGGACATTTCATTTGATACTAATTGTTTGAAAACAATGAAAACCAAGACTCTACTTAGAGGGGGGGGGGGGGGGGGGGTGGTTGATTCAGTAGTGTGGCCAAATTATATAATTCTTCACAAATTTTATTTTTTAATTTCTTTAACAATGATTCATGGATCAACAACACAACTCAGTCATGCATAACATCATAAAAATCAAGCACATGAGAAACATATACGCAAGAAACCAATATTCTTTTTATTACAAGATTCAAATTGATTACATCATGGCCCCACAAGCTACCACTTGTAGGGTTATCAATTGCTACTAAAAGGAACTTCAATCCCCACTGATTTATCAGCTACCACTGAAAGGGACCATTTCCCTTTCTCATTTACCAGTACTCATTGGAAGGGACTCTTGCCCCTGCTTGTTTATCAGTCTCCGCTAAAAGGGACTCTTGTGCCCAAATATTAACTAGAACCCACTAGAAGGAGTTGCTACCCCTGGTATTCAAGCTACCACTTGATGGTCTTGTTGCACCATCTTTCATCCATTTTCACACTAGAACCAATAGATTTGTTACCTCATAAACAAACAAATTCTTCTACTACAACTACTCACCAAAGTCACCATAAAAATCTTCAATGATCTTTGGTTGTTGATACAACCACCATCACCTTCAACAATTTCATATTACTGAACAAATCATGCAACAACTTCACCAACACCAATAACTCTACCTCATATAATATGCCTACGACACTCTGTTGCTCTCAAAACAATCTGTTGTACTAAAAAAAATATGTTGGTCTTACTCATGCAACTCCCTACAACCACTGTTGCTACTCATGGTTATGCTGAACACACCAATTCCTACATCACACCCAATTTGTTGCTCGACTTCTTCCTTTAAATATTTTTCCATTGATATTTTTGAATTGAAACTTTAGATATCTTGCTGTCAAATCCATTGCATGAATCTTTAATTTTGCCTCTGTGTTTTTCTCAACCTTTAATTTATAGTTCTGGGCTCAATTCTTGAGTTAAACTATTATTTTCTTCAAATTTGGCTTTGTTATAGGATTTAGTAGTACGTCTCCTATTTTTATTTGTGGTTAATTTAGCTTAATTGCTAAATTTACTGCCAAAACCGACGTTTTTTGTTTGTTTGTTTTGCTTACCTATTTTTCTGCCAAATCTGCCTCTGTCTATTATGTTTGGCCTTACCTTCTAAACAACACCACTGAATTGTCACTTACCATTGCCACCAAATGAAGCTGCTCACTCATTCATCCGTGACAAGCCACAAGGCCTTTTAATATGTTGTCGACTATTTATGCTGCTATTTGGTTCATGCTACTGTCAAAGCATAGTTGCATTGCCAACTTTGGCTTCCCCAAGCCCTTTTTCTTAATATTCAAAACTCTGCCAAATCTGTCGAATTTGCCTTTAACACTCTTTTACTGGAACATTACATATTAGCTGCCATAAGACTAGGTCTCCATGACCACTGGCTAAGCCATTGGGTGCTCAACCCTGTCAAGTCCTTCACGGGCTGATTTCTTTATATAAATGGCTCAACGCCATTTATTATGTTTCTACGCAAAAAATCAGAGGCCAAGTCCTGGTGCTAAGCCCTTTGAGCCTTGCGTGGGCTAATTCCCTGTGTTAACGGCTTCGCACCATTGGTCATGCCTCTACGTGAGGTGAACAAGGAGTTGGAGGTTATTTGTTCCCAATGCCTCCACGCCCCTTTATATCTTCATTCCCCAGTTCTTACCTATTCCATAAATCCTGGTGTGAGTGCTTAGTTCGTAGCCCCCAACATATTGAAGAATTGAGTTTTCACACCACAATAAACTTGCTGGGATCTAACCTATGGGTTGACGTGTCCGTGGGGACCACATGGTGCTTCTATGATTGGTTATCATTGTGCCACAATGGCCTGATGCTTGCTATCAGGTGCTTCCACTAATGTTCACCAAATTGAATCTTCCAAGCACTCTCTATCATGATGAGTTATTCTGTGGGGTCCTCCTGATAGCTCTTTGATTGGCCACCATCCACCAACTATCACACCTCTGTGTCCTGGTGCCCCTATCTCCCAAAGCTTTCTCTTAGTACACACCAACCATAAGGCACGTTTCATACCACGGGAATGACATCACTCCTCCCATGTGTTGATCTGTGAGTGGTGACACACATAACCCAAATATAGGCCATTAGGGTGCCCAAAAATTCTGAGAATGACCACCACGTGCCCACCTCCTAGGGGTTGTGCTAACGTCACCTTCCTCCGTCGTCTAGAAAAATTGCATACTACCACCTGTCCTACTAAAGGATATAGAAAGGGTCCCAAGGCCTTGGTTTTGTGACCATTTTATTTGTTAATTTGTTTTCCAAAAACCAGGAGGTTCAAGAACTGGCCTCGACACCATTCCTGTGCGGTTTGTGGTGTTCGAAGGGTGACCTTGGGGTGGATCTCCACCGTTTATCTACATGATCAGTGGTGTGGGAAACCACCTTCCATGACTAGCAAGACCTCTGTCTATGGTTCTATCAGAAAGCTGCCACATGGCATTATGCATACCTCTTCTATTCTCCTACCGGGCCGACGCTATATTGCACTGCCAGTTGTTTATGCCTTTAGGAATGCATCGCCAGGCATGCTCTTAACGGGCTGAGTTGTCGAAGTGGGGACCTCACAATCTAATCTCATTGGTCAGCTCTTGTTTCCATGTCATGACACTTTATTTCTGTGCACTCTATTAAATCCATCAGGGTAACTCTGCCGGGGTAAGCTCATCGGGTGGGTTCCACCTGTTTCCAACTGCTTCCAATGAAAACACTTTCTGCAACAAACATGTATACCACACCTTCCCAGTGCTCTTGCTTAGATCTTTGTCGGTCTTACAACCGAGTTTGGCACTTAAGCCAACTTTTGCTACGCGCCAAAGGGTCACCCAAACACCTTTAACTATGCAATCTTTGACTTGGGGTGATAGAACTTTGATTGGCCCTATCTCATGATCCAGGAGGCCATTTTCAATCTTCCATATATCGTATCAAAGTTCTTCCAAATCTCTATCTATATGAATGGGTTTCAATTGCATATGATATGATTTAGTGCTCTAGAGTTGGCTCGAAATCCTATGTACCTTTCTGCTACCGTGCTTTTCCTTTGCCTTTGATTTGCCAGTGCCACCTTTGTCATTGCCTTTGCCTTTTCCTGTTAGAAATTATTTAACGGAGCAATGGAATACATAAAATATTTCAGAAAATTAAACACAAAAATAAATAAAAAAAGAGAGACACTGATATACGTGGTTCACCCAATTTGGGCTACGTCCATGGAGAAACAAGCAATCTTCCTTTATATTATCTAGCAAAATGAAGATATACAACCTACAATAGATCCGTTTGTAATTTCCTCTTCACTCATATATAGTCTCCTCTCTCTTCCTCGCTTCAAAAAATAATCAATAGCCACAATATAATTCCCTCATATAAACCGAGGGGTTGCCTTCTAGGGCAAGAAACCATAAATTAACATAACTTCTACCGTCATATCATCCGCCTAATTAACGACCCAAATTGACTATGAATTTGCAATATTTTACGAGGCAATTTTTCATATATTTTTAGCTTTAGGGGCGCTGCCCAAAAACCCCCGCTAGGGAGGGCCTCCAAACATGCAACTAAACCCCCTTGGACCCCCCAGGAAGTAATAGTGGGGGGGAAGCCCCCACACACCCCCCGCCAGCGATTGGGATCCAAACACAACTAAAACAATACCTCTGAATCAAGAATATAAACGGGCTCAACATCTAATAATCTCCCACTTGGAGACTGATTATATCAATTCCATCACTACTTCACTTGCTGGACAATGACTCCACTTGGACTTGGCTGCTTCTCATCTTCATCATCATTCTTGAAGACCAATTGAAATTGATTAGAAAATCAATTTCTCCCTGGTTACAACCTTTGTCAACATATCTGCAGGATTCAGCTAATGTGTATCTTTTCCAGCTTCAACTGTCCATCTCCCAAAACTGACAGCATGAAATGACACCTAAGCTGTATATGTTTAGTCTTAGAATGAAAGGTTGGATTCTTTGCAAGATGAATGGCACTCTGGTTGTCACTATATATCCTACTCATCTCCCGCTTCTTACCCAACTCATCCATAAATCTCTATAACCAAATCATTTATTTACTAACCTTTGTAGAAACAACATACTTGCTTCCATTGTTGAAAGTGCAACAATTCTTTGCAATTTTGAATCCTAACTAATAGTTGTTCCACCTATAGTAAACACATACCCTGTGGTGCTCCTCTTGTTATCTCTGTCACCTTCCATATCTGCATCAACATATCCTTGTAGAGCAGTGTTTGAAGCTCCAAAACATAATGCTTGATTTGTGGTACCTCTCAAAGACCTGAGAATCCACTTCACTACTATCCAATGCTCTTTTCTCGGATTGTTCATATAACTGCCTACAACTTCCACTGCATGTCCAATATCAGGTCTTGTGCAGACGATTGCATACATTAAGCTTCCAACAACTGATGCATATGTAAATTTACACATATAATCAATTTCTTCTTGGGTCTTGTGACACATCTCCTTACTTAGTTTGAAATGGCTAGCCAAAGATGTACTAACTAGTTTTGCATTTTTCATTTTGCATATTAAATCTTTCCAACATATTTTCTATGCACTCACTCTGAGACAATGTTAATTTGCGATTTTTCCTGTATCTAATTATTCTCATACTAAGGATTTGTTTTGCAACACCAAAATACTTCATTACAAATGAATTTACCAATTTTCCTTTGAGCATATTTATTTCCTACATGTTAGACCTTGCAACAAGCATGTCATTTACATATAATAGAAATATAATATAGTTTCCATCATTTTGCTTTTTAAAATAAACACAATGATTAGAGTGACATCTAGTATAACGTTGTTTAGATATAAACCTATCAAATTTTAGATTCCAGTGCCTTGGAGTTTGTTTTAATCCATATAATATCTTCTTCAACTTGCACATTAATTTCTCTTTCCCTTTGAACTCATACCCTTGCGGTGGCTGCAGATAAATTTCCTCCTCCAAATACCCATGGAGAAAAGTTTTCTTTACATCTAAGTGCTCAAGATCCAAATCTTCTGCTACCACTAGACTTAAAATAGTTCTGATTGAAGTCATTTTAACAACAAGATAAAAAAAGTTCATCAAAGTTTATACCTTTATTTTGTGAAAACCCCTTCATCACAAGTCTAGCCTTATACCTCTGTTTACCTCCATATTCTTCCTTCAACCTTTAAATACATTTATTCTGCAATGTTGTTTTACCTGTAGGCAACTTGAATAAGTCCCACGTTTAGTTCTGCATCAAGGAGTCCAACTCTTCTTCCATGGCTTGCTCCCACTTCTTCTTGGTTGTTGTCTGCATTTCTTCTTCATATCTTTTCAGTTCACCAAAATCAATCAACAATACATAATATAATGAAGGAGAGTATTATTTAGGGGGTCTACTTATCCTAGTAGATCTTCTAACACCACTTTCAGGTGTTTTAGGTGCATGTTGTTGTTGTGGCTGCTGATCATTCTGATTTTCAGACACCTTTACTTTTTCTGTGATCTCATCAAGCACTACGTATTCTTTGTTTTCCTTTTCCCATTTCTTTCCCTACATCTGATCCTTAGACAAGACCTTTTAATTGAATATGACATCTTTTCTCCCAATGATTTTGTGATTTTCATAATCATATAAGTGATAACTAAAATCATTAACACCATATCAATTAAAGGTACATTTCTTTGATTTTACCTCAAGCTTTGTTCTATTTTCTTTATTAATGTGGACAAAAACTTCACAACCGAAAGTCTTTTAAAATGAATAGTTTAAAACTTCACAACCGAAAGTCTTTTAAAATGAATAATTTACCTTTTTACCTATTTATACCTCCTCTAGAATACCACCATCCAAGGAACTTGAAGGCCCTCTATTTATTAGATAAACAACAATATCTATAAAAATTGCCCAAAATTGCAAGGGCAATGCTGCATGCAATCTCATGCACCTTGTATGCTCCATGATTGTTCTGTTCATCATTTTTGACACACCGTTTTCATGTGGTGTTCCTAGAACTGTCTCCTCTATGCGTATTCCATGCTCTGAACAATTGTTATCAAACGCTTTGCTGCAGTATTCACCTCCATTTTCTGATCTGAGACACTTCAAATTATTTTATGTCTCATTCTCAACCAAAGGTTTCTATTTCTTGAAAGTATCAAATACATCATATTTATTTTGAATACAGTAAACCTAGGTTTCCCTGGTTACATCATCAATAAAAGTAACATAATAGGGAGAGCCACCGAGAGATGATACTTGACCAGGTACTCATACATTTGTATGCAAAAACTCTAATTTTTCTCTCTTATTTTCCTTCCGAACTCTGAGAAATATGACTCTCTTCTATTTTCCATGAACACAATTTTCACAAAAATATAAATCAACATGCTTAAGACTTGGCAACAAATTTCTTGAGTGAAGAATCTGCATCCCATTATAACTCATGTGCCCGAGCCTATGATACAAGTATTGTATATTCTCTTGTGGAGGTTAAAGCATTAACAAACTAGGCACCAGGCACAACCCTATTGTTCCTAATTCTTTTCTATCAAGAATATCCCATTCTTCGTCTGACATACTCATAAGATTCTTTGTCTTTCCACTCAATGGTAGATACTGATATTTTTGATACAGATAATCTTCCATCTGTATCTTCCACAACTAGTAGTTTTGGTCGTTAAATTTCTCGACCCTAAACCTACCATACTCTGCCATTTCTCCGATTCGAACCAAGAACCCCTCTCTTCTGCGAGTTTATCAACCAAATAAACCTTTGGATATGATACCAGTTGTTAGAAATTATATAATAGAGCAATGGCACACAAAATATTGTAGAAAATTAAACACAAAAATGCATAAATCAAGAGAGACAAATAATAATACGTGGTTCACCTAATTTTGGCTATGTCCATGGAGAAAAATCTAATCCTTCCTTTATATTATCCAACAAAATGAAGAGATACAAGCTACAACATATCCATTGTAATTTTGTCTTCAATCATACACAATCTCCTCTTTCATTCTCACTCAGAAAAATAATCCTCAACCACAATAAAATTCCCTCATATAAACCGAGGGGTTTTCTTCTAGGGCCAGAAACCCTAAATTAACATAACTTTAACTGTCAGATCATCCGCCTAATGAGTGACCCCTATTGCCTATGAAATTACAATATTTTACAAGGCCCCGCCTAGACCCCCCAAACAATAATAGTGGGGGGCCAAAGCCCCCCACACCTTCAAGGATTGGGATCCAAACGCGGTTGAAACAAGAACTCTGAATCAGGAAGATAATTAGGTTCTACATCCAACATTCCTTACAGAGGCAATACCATTATCAATGCTTTGCAGTTGCCATGCTTTGCCTAGGCCAGCAATGTTTTCCTTTTCCATCAATTTCCTTTGCCACCAATGACAATATATTTACCAATGTAGTTGCCTTTTCCAATCTTTCCCATTTCCTTTACCTTTGTCTTTTCCTTTGCCTTTGCCATCAAAGACAACACATTTCCAACAATTATAATAACACATTTACATTGTTTACTAAATGAAATGAAGAAGCTCTTAGGTCTTCATTATATTCATAAAGTTTATGCATATGTTTTTAAAATTCATAGCTATTTAACATACAATTAAAATTAAAAGAAAAAAAACTTAAAAAAACTTTGTTATTTTACAAATTTCATAATTTTTAATTCTACAATTATTTTAATTACTTAAATTTTATTGTGAGGGACACTCTACAACTCAATATGAGGGAGATATTGTCCCATAATATTACATTTAAAATAATAAAATAATATTTACATTAAAAAATTAAAAAATAGCAACAATATTTTCCATTACATTTAAAAAATAATCAAATAATACTTACATTAACAAATTAAAAAATGTTAACAATAAAAAAAGTCAATATTGTCCATTAATTAAATCTTCATTTTCCACTTTAATTTTATATCAACTTTATAAAAAGAGATGAAATAATTGAAAGTAAAAAAAAAATTAAAAAAAAATACATTTTGGTATGAGGGAGTTATGTAATTCATTCGTTGTTTAATATGGTGTTTGACATAGCATTCGAAACTAATATTATAGATATTAGAATACATAATTCATGATATGTTCAATTGGCATGTAATATTTAAAACAAAAACATATTAAAAACAAAAAAATATTTTAGTGTCAACTATAGATAAACATTTCAATGTCCATATTAAATAACATAATTTTATATTAACTTTATATAGAAAAGAATAAAATAATTTAAATTAAAAATTCTAATATTTTCACTTTCTATCGTGAGAGTATGTAATTTATTCCATTCTTAGCATATAATTCATATATAACATTTAAAATTTCTTATTTCATCAATAGTTCCTTTTTAATTCAAGATATGAAAAAAATTTGTAATTCCTTTAATATCTAATATTGAATAGACAGGTAACATTTTAAAATATTAATAACAAAAATAAATCTCAATATATAAAATTTTACTTTAAAATAGAAGCCTTCCTAGCCTTTTACAATGTCAAAATTACAGTGAACTCGGAAGGCTTCTACTTTTTGAGTATAGTAATAAAATCTTAAATCAAACTAAATAATTCGTTTCTTTTAGCTCTGATAGACCAAAGTTTGGTCTCAGTGGATGTTAACGACCACCATCATCATCATCATCATTAATTAATTTAATGTAGAGAATTCAAATTACAAATAAAATATTTCAATATCCATTATGTATATATTATATAAAACAAGTAAAATATATATTAAAACATTTTGTTAGTGTGTTTCTAAAAATTGGCACAAATCTATCTTAACTTTATATTTACTAAGAATCAAGAAAAATAAAATACAAAATTTTCTTTAATTTTAAAAGATATAAAATCTCGGAACGTGATTTTTTTCTTCCAAATTTTATAATTAAAAAAATAACATTAAAAAAATAATATTGTGCATTTAAATAAATCTTTCTTATTCCTGAAATTTATTTTAATTAATAAAAAATCAATAAAATACTATTTATATATTATATGTAAAATATATTATTTAATATATAAATAATTGCTAAAAAAAAATAAATAATCCACTTATCACGAAATTAAATCACTGGTTTGACTTAAGAAAAAATAAATGGGGACCTCACAATCAAATCTCATTCTATATGAATGGGACTTTGATTGGCCCTATCTCACGATCCACGAGGCCATTTTCAATCTTCCATATATCGTATCAAAGTTCTTCCAAATCTCTATCTATATGAATGGGTTTCAATTGCATATGATATGATTTAGTGCTCTATAGTTGGCTCCAAATCCTATGTTCCTTTTTGCTACTATGCTTTTCCTTTGCCTTTGATTTGCCAGTGCCACCTCTATCATTGCCTTTGCCTTTTCCTGTTAGAAATTATTTAACGAAGCAATGGAATACATAAAATATTTCAGAAAATGAAACACAAAAATAAATAAAAAGAGAGAGACACTGATATACCTGGTTCACCCAATTTGGGCTACGTCCACGGAGAAACAAGCAATCCTTCCTTTATATTATCTAGCAAGATGAAGATATACAACCTACAATAGATCCGTTTGTAATTTCCTCTTCACTCATATACAGTCTCCTCTCTCTTCCTCGCTCCAAAAAATAATCAATAGCCACAATATAATTCCCTCATATAAACCGAGCGGTTGCCTTCTAGGGAAAAAAACCATAAATTAACGTAACTTCTACCGTCATATCATACGCCTAATTAACGACCCAGATTGACTATGAATTTGCAATATCTTACAAGGCAAATTTTCATATATTTTTAGCTTCAGGGGCGCTGCCCCAAAACCGCTGCTAGGGAGGGCCTCCAAACATGCAACTAGCCCCCCCTTGGACCCCCTAGGAAGTAATAGTGGGGGGGAAGCCCCCACACACCCCCCATCAGCGATTGGGATCCAAACACAACTAAAACAATACCTCTGAATCAAGAAGATAATCGGGCTCCACATCCAACAATCTCCCACTTGGAGACTGATTATATCAACTCCATCACTACTTCACTTGCTGGACAATGACTCCACTTGGACTTGGCTGCTTCTCATCTTCATCATCATTCTTGAAGACCAATTGAAATTGATTAGAAACTCAGTTTCTCCCTGATTACAACCTTTGTCAACATATTTGCAGGATTCGGCTAATGTGTATCTTTTCCAGCTTCAACTGTCCATATCCCAAAACTGACAGTATGAAATGACACCTAAGTTGTATATGTTTAGTCTTAGAATGAAAGGTTGGATTCTTTGCAAGATGAATGGCACTCTGGTTGTCACTATATATCCTACTCATCTCCCGCTTCTTACCCAACTCATCCATAAATCTCTGTAACCAAATCATTTATTTACTAACCTTTGTAGAAACAACATACTTGCTTCCATTGTTGAAAGTGCAACAATTCTTTGCAATTTTGAATCCTAACTGATAGTTGTTCGACCTATTGTAAACACATACCCTGTGGTGCTCCTCTTGTTATTTCTATCACCTTCCATATCTGCATCAACATATCCTCGTAGAAAAGTGTTTGAAGCTCCAAAACATAATGCTTGATTTGTGGTACCTCTCAAAGACCTGAGAATCCACTTCACAACTATCCAATGCTCTTTTCTCGGATTGTTCATATAACTGCCTACAACTTCCACTGCATGTCCAATATCAGGTCTTGCGCAGATGATTGCATACATTAAGCTTCCAACAACTGATGCATATGTAACTTTACACATATAATCAATTTCTTCCTCGGTCTTGTGACACATCTCCTTACTTAGTTTGAAATGGCTAGCCAAAGGTGTACTAACTAGTTTTGCATTTTTCATTTTGCATATTAAATCTTTCCAACATATTTTCTATGTACTCACTCTGAGACAATGTTAATTTGCGATTTTTCCTGTATCTAATTATTCTCATACTAAGGATTTGTTTTGCAGCACCAAAATACTTCATTACAAATGAATTTACCAATTTTCCTTTGAGCATATTTATTTCCTACATGTTAGACCTTGCAACAAGCATGTCATCTACATATAATAGAAATATAATATAGTTTCCATCATTTTGCTTTTTAAAATAAACACAATGATTAGAGTGACATCTAGTATAACCTTGTTTAGATATAAACCTATCAAATTTTAGATTCCAATGCCTTGGAGTTTGTTTTAATCCATATAATATCTTCTTAGACTTGCACATTAATTTCTCTTTCCCTTTGAACTCATACCCTTGCGGCGGCTGCATATAAATTTCTTCCTCCAAATACCCATGGAGAAAAGTTTTCTTTACATCTAAGTGCTCAAGATCCAAATCTTCTGCTGCCACTAGACTTAAAATAGTTCTGATTGAAGTCATTTTAACAACAAGAGAAAAAAAAATCATCAAAGTTTATACCTTTATTTTGTGAAAACCCCTTCACCACAAGTCTAGCCATATACCTCTGTTTACCTCCATATTCTTCCTTCAACCTTTAAATACATTTATTCTGCAATGTTGTTTTACCTGTAGGCAACTTGACTAAGTCCCACGTTTAGTTCTGCATCAAGGATTCCAACTCTTTTTCCATGGCTTGCTCCCACTTCTTCTTGGTTTCTGTCTGCATTTCTTCTTCATATTTTTTCGTTCACTAGAATCAATCAACAATACATAACATAATGAAGGAGAGTATCATTTAGGGGGTCTGCTTGTCCTAGTAGATCTTCTAACACCACTTTCAGGGGTTTTAGGTGCCTGTTTTTGTTGTGGCTGCCGATCATTCTAATTTTCAGACACCTTTACTTTTTCTGTGATCTCATCAAGCACTGCGTATTCTTTGTTTTCCTTTTCCTATTTTTTTCCCTACATCTGATCCTTATACAAGACCTTTTAATTGAATATGACATCTTTTCTCCCAATGATTTTGTTATTTTCATAATCATATAAGTGATTTAAAATGAATAATTTACCTTTTTACCTATTTATACCTCCTCTAGAATACCACCATCCAAGGAACTTGAAGGCCCTCTATTTATTAGATAAACAACAATATCTACAAAAATTGCCCAAAATTGCAAGGGCAATGCTGCATGCAATCTCATGCACCTTGTATGCTCCATGATTGTTCTGTTCATCATTTTTGACACACCGTTTTCATGTGGTGTTCCTAGAACTGTCTCCTCTATGCGTATTCCATGCTCTGAACAATTGTTATCAAACGCTTTGCTGCAGTATTCACCTCCATTTTCTGATCTGAGACACTTCAAATTATTTTATGTCTCATTCTCAACCAAAGGTTTCTATTTCTTGAAAGTATCAAATACATCATATTTATTTTGAATATAGTAAACCTAGGTTTCCCTGGTTACATCATCAATAAAAGTAACATAATAGGGAGAGCCACCGAGAGATGATACCTGACCAGGTACTCATAATCTGTATGCAAAAACTCGAATTTTTCTCTCTTGTTTTCCTTCCGAACTCTGAGAAATACAACTCTCTTCTATTTTCCATGAACACAATTTTCGAAGAAATATAAATCAACATGCTTAAGACTTGGCAACAAATTTCTTGAGTGAAGAATCTGCATCCCCTTATAACTCATGTGCCCGAGTCTATGATACATGTGTTGTATCTTCTCCTGTGGAGGTTAAATCATTAACAAATTTAGAAATACTATTGCATAAATACAATGTACCAACCTTTTCTCCTTTCACTATTACCAGGGCTCCTTTAGTGACCTTCTAGGTTTTATTTGTGAATGTAGTCACACAACCTTCACCACCTAACTGGCCTGTAATTAGATTTTTCTTTAGATATGGAGCATGCCTTACCTCCTACAATAGCCATTGGTTTCCATCCTATTACTTTGTAAAAACCTTACCCATTCCAACGATTCTACAGGGTTTATCATCACCTAGATGAATCTATCCAAAATCCCCTTGAACATAGTCACGAAAATGTTTCCTAATGAAAGAATCAAGCATATTGCAACACATCACCTGTCACATTCGCTTCATGATTGTTCTCTTGTTGTCCAACTCCTTTTCTCTTCTGAGATTTGCAGCCTTTCTTTAGGTGTCCTTTCTTCTCACATTTCCAGCACAGTCCTCGATTTGGATTTGGGTATACTGTTTCTTGATTTACCACAATTTCCTAGGCTCTGTCCTCTTTCTATTTTTCTTCCCTTAGTCTCTATAGTCAAAGCATTACTTGATGTCTCACCAGAGCTTTTCCGTCACATTTCCTCACTAAGGATGGCACTGATAACATCATCAAATATTGACGTACTAGATACAGATACCGAGTTACTAATAACCATTTCTAAACGATTCCAACATTCTGGTAATGAGCATAGAAACAATAGAGACCTAACTTCATGATCAAAATTTACCCCTAGAAAGCTTAACTGACTGGTAACCATATTAAACTCATTTAAATGATTAGCAATAGATCCACCTTCTAACATCTTCATATTAAACAAACTCTTCATAGGAAATACCTTATTCAAGGCTGAGGGTCTTTCATATAGTTTTTCGAAGGCCCTCATTAGACCTTTTGTTGTTGTTTCCTTCAAAATATTGAAGGCTACTCACGCCACTAGGTACAACCCTATTGTTCCTAATATTTCTATCAAGAATATCCCATTCTTCGTCTGACATACTCATAAGCTTCTTTGTCTTTCCACTCAATGGTAGATACTGATATTTTTTGATACAAATAATCTTCCATATGCATCTTCCACAACTAGTAGTTTTGGTCGTTAAATTTCTCGACCCTAAACCTACGATATTCTGCCATTTCTCCCATTCGAACCAAGAACCCTTCTCTTCTGCGAGTTTATCAACCAAATAAACCTTTGGATATGATACCAGTTGTTAGAAATTATTTAATAGAGCAATGGCACACAAAATATTGTAGAAAATTAAACACAAAAATGCATAAAACAAGAGAGACAAATATACGTGGTTCACCTAATTTTGGCTATGTCCATGGAGAAAAATCTAATCCTTCCTTTATATTATCCAACAAAATGAAGAGATACAAGCTACAACATATCCATTGTAATTTCGTCTTCAATCATACACAATCTCCTCTTTCATCCTCACTCAGAATAATAATCCTCAACCATAATAAAATTCTCTCATATAAATCGAGGGGTTTTCTTCTAGGGCCAGAAACCCTAAATTAACATAACTTCTACTGTTAGATCATCCGCCTAATGAATGACCCCTATTGCCTATGAAATTACAATATTTTACAAGGCCCCCCCTAGACCCCCCAGAAAATAATAGTGGGGGGTCGAAGCCCCCCACACCGTCAGGGATTAGGATCCAAACGCGGTTGAAACAAGGACTCTGAATTAGGAAGATAATTAGGCTCTACATCCAACATTTCCTACATAGACAATACCATTATCAATGCTTTGCAGTTGCCATGCTTTGCCTAGGCCAACATTGTTTTCCAAAGACAATATATTTACCAATGTAGTTGCATTTTCCAATCTTTCCCATTTCCTTTACCTTTGTCTTTTCCTTTGCTTTTCCTTTGCCTTTGCCATCGAAGGCAACACATTTCCAACAATTATAATAACACATTTACATTGTTTACTAAATGAAATGAAGAAGCTCTTAGGTCTTCATTATATTCATAAAGTTTATGCATATTTAACATACAATTAAAATTAAAAGAAAAAAAACTTTAAAAAGCTTTGTTATTTTACAAATTTCATAATTTTAATTCTACAATTATTTTAATTACTTAAATTTTATTGTGAGGGACACTCTACAATCAAATATGAGGGAGATATTGTCCAAATATACATTTAAAAATAAATAAAATAATATTTACATTAAAAAAATTAAAAAATAGCAACAAATATTCCATTACATTAAAAAAAATAATCAAATAATACTTACATAATCAAATTAAAATAATGTAAATAAAAATGTCAGACAATGAAAAAAGTCAATATGTGTCCATTTAATTAAATTATTTTAACTAATTTTACAATCAAACTTTATAATAAAGAGATTGAAAATAATTGAAAGTAAAATAAAAAATAAAAAAATTACATTTTGGTATGAGGGAGTTATGTAATTCATTCACTGCTTAATATGGAGTTTGACATAGCATTCAAAACTAACATTATTGATATTAGAATACATAATTCATGATATGTTCAATTGGCATGTAAATTTAAAACAAAAACATATTAAAAACAAAAAAAATATTTTAGTGTCAACTATAGATAAATATTTCAATGTCCATATTAAAACATAATTTTATATTAACTTTATATAGAGAATAACAAAATAATTTGAATTAAAAATTCTAATATTTTCACTTTCCATTGTGAGAGATATGTAATTTATTCCATTCTGAGCATATAATTCATATATAACATTTAAAAATTCTTATTTCATTGATAGTTCCTTTTTACTTCAAGATATGAAAAAAATTTGTAATTCCTTTAATATCTATACTGAGTAGACAGGTAACATTTTAAAATATTAATAACAAAAATAAATCTCTATATATAAAATTTTACTTTAAAATAGAAGCCTTCCTAGCCTTTTACGATGTCAAAATTACAGTGAACTCGGAATGCTTCTCTCCAAGCTTTTGGAGCATAGGAATAAAATCTTAAATCAAACTAAATAATTCGTTTCTTTTAGGTCCGATAGACCAAAGTTTAGTCTCAGTGGATGTTAACCACTACCACCATCATCATCATCATTAATTAATTTAATGTAGAGAATTCAAATTACAAATAAAATATTTCAATATCCATTATGTATATATTATATAAAACAAGTAAAATATATATTAAAATTTGTTAAGTGTTTTCTAAAAATTAGGCAGAACTATCTTAACTTGTATATTTCTAAGAAATCAAGAAAATTAAATAATACAAAACTTTCTTTAAGAGATGATCAAAAATCTCCAACGTGAATTTTTTTTCCAAATTTATAAGTTTAAAAGAAAATAACATAAAAAAAAGATATATTAGTGCAGTTTAAAATAAAACTTCTTAATTCCAAATACAACTTGAGATTTTTATTATAATAAAAACCAATTAAAAAAACTATTAGTTAATTATATTAAAAGAATATTATATTAATTAAATTATTGCTTAAAAAAATTAAATAATCCACTATCAGAAATAAATTCACTGATTTGAACTTACAAAAGAATAAATATTTAAAATATGCAATTATTAATTTATAAGCTTTTCATTATGTTTATGACAACAAATTTATTTATACAAGTTATCCATGTCAAATAGGAAAAGTAATAGTATATTAAATTATTGTTGCAACAACGTTTGTAATATAGAATGATACGTTTATTAAATCACTATCAGTTTTAGGATACGTAAAGACTTTCGTTGGTTGTTTCATTGTTTCCTTTTCTTACTTTTTCCTCTTTTAGTGTAATTAAATATTTTTTATTAATAATTTTAATTATTATTATTATTTGAATTGATTTTTCTGTGATCCATAACAATTATTAAGAATTTTGGCGTAAATCACATATAGAGAACTTTTGTCGACGCTTTTCGAACCAACTAGTGTGGTTCATCGTTAGGACAAGTTGAGGAGTGAGATCATAGCTGCCAATTATATACATATAGAGAACTTTTGTCGACGCTTTTCGAACCAACTAGTGTGGTTCATCGTTAGGACAAGTTGAGGAGTGAGATCATATCTGCCAATTATATAGGGGGAGCAGATCATCCAAACGGCTAGGTTGAGTAGGTTGACCGTCAACGACTATCCAAAACGGCTAGATTAATGAAAATTAATAAGTCAAAAATAATAGAATAAATCACTACTTGTAATTTATCATATTAATATCTTTCTCTTAGGTTAACAAATTATTAATTTAACTCATTCATATACGAAAAAAAGGGGGTTTTTTATATCATAGGATGTTAAATTATTTTATTTTAATTATTATAATAAGTAACCTAATTCTAATTAATTTAGTCAATGGAATTGCTTTATATATTAGAAATATTTATTTATTCAAATATTTATTAATTTATTAATTCATTTACTTATTTTAATGGAATAAATTATGAGAATAGGTTAAAATTAATATATATTTCTATTTTCATTTAAATTTATTTATATGGTAAAGGTAGAACCTAGAAAATAGGAATATTAATATTCATAAAATTTTTGATAAGGAAATAGTAAAAATTAAAACGAGCATCAAATTTTATTTTATTATTATTATTATTTTATTTTATTTTATTTTATTTTATATTCTTCATTTTATTTTATTTTTTATTTTTTAACAAGGAGGACAAGAACAGGAGAATAGTAAAAAATTACCAAAAAGGATAACCCTAGGAGGAAGGAAAAGATAGCTATAAGGAGAAGGAACAGGGGAATAAGGGGACAAAACGACAAGACTAAGAAGAAAGGGCATAGATCCAGCAACGACTGATCCTCTGACCATCATCTCTATTGAGATTGATAGGCCCTTTTTCAATTTCAATCACTTCCCTAAATTTACGGTGATGGAATTGGGCAACCTTGGTAATAACCTTGGCCTCCTCAATACAAACATGATGCTTGGTCTTTTTCGCATGCTCTGCTAACATTGAAGACTTGGTTCTCCCACGGCTTAGGTCAATTGCATGTTCATTTAACCTTTGATGGATGGAGCGCCCAGTTTCCCCAATATAGGGGGTCCCACAAGAATAGGGGATCAAGTAGACACCCTTCATGTCCTTAGGGTCAATGGGATCTTTCACCGATCAGAGGGATTTACAAATGGTGTTGAGGGGCCTAAAGGTTGAGGAATATTATGCTTCTTAAGGATCTGAGCAATCTTGTCTGTGGTTCCCTAGACATAGGGAAGATGGACACCTAGTAGGCATTCTCTAGGTTGTTTTCTAGGTGTCCATCTTCCCTATGTCCAGGGAACCACAGACAAGATTGCTCAGATCCTTAAGTAGTATAATATTCCCTCAACCTTTAGGCCCATGAACACAATTCATAAATCCCTCCGATCGGTGAAAGATCCCATTGACCCTAAGGATATGAAGGGTGTCTACTTGATCCCTTGTTCTTGTGGGACCCCCTATATCGGGGAAACTGGGCGCTCCATCCATCAAAGGTTAAATGAACATGCAGCTGACCTAAGACACGGGAGAACCAAGTCTTCAGCGTTAGCAAAGCATGTGGAAAAGACCAAACATCATGTTTGTATTGAGGAGGCCAAGGTTATTACCAAGGTTGCCCAATTCCATCACCGTAAATTCAGGGAAGCGATTGAAATTGAAAAAGGGCCTATCAATATCAATAGAGATGATGGTTGGAGGATCAGTCATTGCTGGATCCCTGCCCTTTCTTCTTAGTCTTGTCGTTTTTTCCCCTTATTCCCCTGTTCCTTCTCCTTATAGCTATCTTTTCCTTCCTCCTAGGGTTCTCCTTTTTGGTAATTGTTTACTATTGTCCTGTTCTTGTCCTCGTTAATATATATATATTATAATTATATATTATATATATTATATATATATATAATATATATATATATATATATATATATTATAAAATAATAAAATTTCACGCTCGTTTTAATTTTACTATTTCCTTATCAAAAAAATTTATGAATTATAATTCCTATTTTACTAAGTTCTACCTTTACCATATAAAATAAATTTAAAATGAAATGGAAATATATTAATTTTTAACCTATACTCATAATTATTCCATAAAATAAGTAAATAAATTAATAAATTAGTAAATAATGAATAAATAAATATTCTAATATATAAATCAATTCCGTTGACTAAATAAATTAGAATTAGGTAACTTAGTATAATAATTAAAATAAAATAATTTAACATCCTATGATATAAAAAACCCCCCTTTTTTCGTATATGATTAAATAGATTATAAATGAGTTAAATTAATAATTTGTTAACCTAAGAGAAAGATATTAATATGATAAATTACAGGTAGTTATTTATTCTATTATTTTTTACTTATTAATTTTCATCAAACTAGCCATTTTGGATAGTCGTTGATGGTCAACCCAGTCAACCTAGCCGTTTGTATGATCTTCTCTCCCTATATAATTGGCAGCCATGATCTGACTCCTCAACTTGTCTTGACGATGAACCACACTAGTTGGTTCGAAACGCGTTGATAAAGGTTTTCTATATGTGATTTACACCAATATTCTTCTTAATAAGCAATTTAGGATATCAACAGGTGGTCAACATGAAAGCTGATTGGATTTCTTACAATCAACGCAACTTGGAAAGACTTGCTAGGTGTTTCTACATTGTTATGGGTGAAATTAAATCGAGTCGATGGTGGGGTGATGGTCCAGCTACCAGATGGGAGTTCAGTCATCAAAACTTCAGAAAAATGACTAAGTGTGTAAGCGAACGAAAGATGCATAGGTGATCATGCAAACATGCACTCACATGACTCGACGATGAAGTGACTCAAAACATTTAGACACACATGTTCAACAAGACTAACTGAGAATGCAAGTGACAAGCATGACACTTATGATTGATCGTTGATCGACCATGGTGATGCTTGTGTGACAATGAATGTGACTCTATGTATAAGTGCGATATATGATTTCATAGTGAACACAACAAGTACACATGAAGCGAAGACCTTGAGCATAACTAGAAAATGGTCATAGGCATGACTTAGATACCATCATGTAGAATATTGAATGAAATGAAGAAGTAAGGTGGATGAAAAGTCTCCCACGAGCTCACGAAGTGAACCTAAAGGTGTGTATACATCAAGGAAAACTCCCAAGGGAGGCTCTGAAATTAGGTGCAGGCCAAAATTTTGGAGGGTGGTTGTAGCTGCTACAACACTTGGCGACACACCGGTAGAAATCCAGCTTCTCTGTTTTGGTTCATTGCTAGCACAGGGCCTTGGTATTTCAGTGTGTATTGAATTGCTACATGGGTTACTTTAGCTTCCCCACTTACCACATGGACATACATGGTTCACCCTTTTCCAACTCAGTCAAACAAAATCAAAAGTTTAGCTTAGATCTCAATTTTTCTAATCCGAGAAGGATAGTTTAGATCACGAATTGAAGATTTTCAAAGTATAAGTTTTCATCTCTGGTGTTTCTATGCTGCCAACATGCTTGGATAGTACCCCAATGAAGTCATGCAAGAACATACACATTTCTCCACTTCTAGTGAGTCTGCTCAGTACCCCGGTGGATTTGCATGCTTCACCTCTTTGTGCATGAAGCCTTTCTCTTCTTTCGCCTTTATATTTTTCAAGAGGACTATGCATAGGAACTTATTTATTTTTTTGGGCGGAAGAGGGATCCTGACTTATTGAGAGTAGAAGAGGTTGTTCCTTCATAGAAACATGTAAGACCTCTGACATAGGTTTGCTCATTTGGATTTTCCCCTTCTCCGTTTTGACTGGTTAGATGAGCTTGAACATACAAAGAAAAAGGCCAAGCACTGGCATGGGGCTTCCTTATGTGGGCATAGGTTCATGGTTGGAAAAAAACTTCCCTTGCAGATGACTCATATTTTCAGTCAAGAATTCATTGGTCAAAGGCTATAACCAATCACAAGGAAGATGCACATAAGACTGGACAAGTGCTACAGTGTCACAATTCTCTTCAAATTTCAACCACATACTCTATTCAAAATCTAGAACATAGTAGTTGGTAGAACTTATTTCTGGAAACAAAAATAGCAATATACCAGGAAAATAAAAAAAAATGAAAACAAAAATAGTAAGAAAAATGAAACAAAGTAAAAACAAAGATAATAAGCAAATCAAAATAGATGAAAACAACAAGCAGTAAGCAGACTATGTACAAGGCATGGGCGCGGCCCAACCTACTTAAAGTGATGCTTGAGATCTTGGTCATTGACAGGAAGGTTGTCAATCCTCCCGTCAAGTGATTGTAGATGATACATGTGTGGGCCAAGCTTCTCGTGGACCAGTGTAAGTCCACCAGACTCTGCTGCCGGAACCTGGTGGCATTCAAAAAAACCTTTAAGTAAATACAACACCACTGCTTCAGGTATTGTGTGCAACATTGGCTTGGATGATGGCATGGGGCAGTTGTTTTTATTCTAGAAATAGTTCAAGTTCGTGAAATCAATGCATAAGAGGATTTTCCCGAATTTGTTATGTGTGGAATTTAAATTAGAAACCCAAGTATGATAACGAAATTTGTAAGTAACCCAAACATATAACAATTCAATCAATTCTTTCTGTATAAGGAGTCCAAATGACATATGTGTTTTACCTAACTTTTTTTTGCAATGGTTTGGCTTCTCCTTTACCTAGAATCCTGTGTTGGGTTATTCACGTGCCATATGTACTCACGTCATCATCCACCCTCATGGACACATCCTGGTATTATTTGATCAGGTGGTCAAAAGCTGACCATTGTTGCAGTGTGTAGTTGGTACCAAGATTGACCATCTTTGGATTGTGATTGGTCCCCAAGTTTCCTTATTTGTTCTTAATGGTGGGCTTGTGGGTTCTATTGTTTCTTGGTCTTTGACCAAAGTTCTGCATATCATAGAGCTTGTTGATAAAACCCAACTCCTCGAGGACAATGTTGCCTTTCTTTCCCTCAATTGTAGTTTTCAGAGATTGCTTAAGCTTACCTTCATCAATTGTTATGTTCTTGAAAGTATCAACATTGTTTGCGGAGTGTAATGCTTCTTTGAGTGTGATCATGTTGAGGTTGAGGGCTCTTGGTAATCCCAACATGAGTGCTTCATGCTCAATGATGTTGTTTGTGCATTTGAACCTCAAGCAGCTTGAAGTCATGCATTTTTTGTTGTTTTGGGTGATTGAGCTATACACGGTCCTCCAGCCATCATATGCTTTTGATTTGTCAAAATCCATGGACCACAACTTGTTTATACACACACTGTTTGACATTCTTGTACTGCTACTACTACTGGTATTTCTACTACTGCTATTGTTGGTACAATGAACTATACAGGTTTCATTACCATCAGTTGGGCAAGGAAGGAGTCTCAACTATGTGTCTGATGAGGTTTGAGCTGGCCATTCAGGATAACGGTCCAATGTTGTTTCCAGAAGGAAGTTTCCAAACATGAGTTCTATGAAGGCAAATAGTTCATTATCGACATTAAGGGGAGTTACATTGTGTTTCAAATACCTCTCAGATAACACTCAGATTTGGTTGCATTTGTCCTTGTACGAAATCCACATGTGAGACCAGTCTGTAGAAAAATATCCATCTAGCTTGCTAGACCAATCTCTACTTAGTAATAGACCATATGCTTCTGGTATGTCCACAAAAACTATGTTGACGTATTAGTGGGCGTGATTGTCATGAGATAGTGAGATGATTATGTCTCACAGTTCACCAATGGCTAGTACTAATGTCTGATCAAGTTTGATGATTCGCGTGGATGTCTCACTCCATTGAGAATTAATCTTCCTAGAGATGGACAGTGGCATGATGTTGGCTTCCACACTAGAATCAACCAAGCAGTTGTCAAAATTGTATTTAAAAACATAAAATGAAAGTAGCAATGGGGTGAAACTTAAGTTTGCTTCTTCCATATAGAGTGTATTGAGCACAGTGGAAAGTGATCCAGGAGGTGTGCTTTCTCCCTTTTCGGTATAGACTATGTTTTTCGATGTTGTCTATCCCAATGCATGCAACAGGATATCTCACTGACTCTAGACCTTGGCTAACTCAAACAAACTGATGTTCACTCATGTTTTCTTCATGTCATCAATAATGTTATATTCCAAAGGTGGTAGACTCACCGAGATGTCCAGGATGGAATGGATGTTTGTGTTGCCCGGCGGAGTGCTTTGCAACTTGCTACTCATGGATGTACTCTTATCCACCACTGTCTTCCTGGACTTAATTTTTGTTTTCTGCTTTGGGGTGGCCAGTGGATCGGCCTTCTTCATTACAGTCTCACCTTTTCTTGCATTTACCCAAGTTTATGGGGAGCCCATTTACTCCTAAGATTGTAACGATCATTTTGATTTTGGGGTTGCTTCTCGGTGTTTGTCTTTGACATTACTTGCAAGCATTGATATGCATTCACCACATGCCTAGAACTTGATGTTTCATTTGGTGCAACCTCTTTGTCATTGTCAATGTATTCTGGCTGCTCCTGCATATTTATTTTTGCATCGAGTGTATGATTACAGACAACGGTAACGACTCACTTCCAATCCAAACAAGATCTATCAGGGTGATGTTCTTTGTGAAAGGAATAGAACTTATGATCTGTGCACTGTTTGAGTTGGAACACAAGCTTCTGTACATTTTTTGAAGTGAACCAGATTGCTTCTTGATGAGCCACTCTATGATTTGTTTGCATGTCTGTCTGGGATGATGGCTTCTTGCAAATGTGTATGTTTTCCGTTGCTTTAGCTTAGACACTTCCGTGGTCAATTTCTTGACAAGGCAAGTGAGGGTCTTAGTATCGGTTGGTTCCTTGTCTCTGCCCTTGCTCACCATTTCTTGGGGCTTCCTACTTGCATCCTTGGAGTCCTTCGTTGATTCATCATCCTTGATGACTCTGATCACATACAGGTCTTTCTCAACAACAATATCCTCTTCGAAAATTTCCAAGGCTATTGGCTTCGTAGCTCGCTTAATGAACTGCGCAATGTTGGTTAGCAGTGTAGACGTGTAGTAATCAACAATGATAGAGTCATGAGGTTTAGTGTCTGCTGAAAACTTGTTTCGAATACATGTAAACCTCTGATTGAAGTCTTTTACTTTTCTTTATCCTCCATCTTGATCCTTCCCAACTCTTTGAGTAGCATGGTTGGGGTTTTGTCATCAGCAAAATTCTCAATTAACATGTATTTGAATGCACCCCCATTTTGTATAGAGCTCGGTGGAAGGTTGTGATGCCATGCAACTGCATGACCATCTATGGTACATGGGAATATATACATGCCACATCATCAAACCATACCTTAAGGGTCTGCAACTATAGTTAGAAGTTGTCCAGGTGGTATTCTGACTTCACCGTACTGTTAAGGTTGAACTTGATCTTCATTCTCTCCACTCACTTTAGCATCTTGTGTAGAATAGCCAGGAGATCCAATGGTCCCTGAGTCATCCATTCAATATTTGTGCAACCATCTATTCTTCTTCTTCGTCCTCTCCCTCTCTTTTTGAGTGTAATGGTTCCCACTCTGAGTTTGTTGGTTCTTCTCCACCTCCGCCTCTTCTGCTACCTTCCCCTTCACCTCCTATGGCAGAGTTCGATCCCAAGATCACAAGAGTGTCTTGTTCACCTTGCTAGAAGACTGGAGGCTCCTCTTTGTCTTCAATAGATTTTTCTAAAACTTCAAGTGTGGCAAGGACTGCTTCTTCCACCGATGATACAACAACTCCTGTGGGAGTGGATTTTGTCCTCCTTGATGCATATGGAAGATGTTGTATGCTTGGGATTAGTTTGACTACTTTTAATAACTGGCGAGTGATGGGATGGATGGAACGAAGCTGATGATACAAAATCTCATGTTCAATCCTAGGAGGTGAGGAGTAACCAATTGCAAAGCCGCATGTAGGTGAAAGGTAGTGAGAGTTACAGCCTTGACCAGATGGTCGATGACTGAGTGTCAAGGGATGTTCATCCATATACAACTGGTTGCCCTCCCTCTAGTGCCATAAATGTTGACAGTGTTGGATTCGTTAACATTGAAGGGATCACCTTGGTATGAAGTTCCAACTATACCTTACACTGTTTAGTGTGGGAGTCCCACCCGGTATGATGGCCGGGTTGCCATTGTCTTAAGGATTTGCCTCAACTCTTGCTTATCCACACAGGAGAGTGGTCTGCTTTGCCTTCAAGAAGTGAGGTTTGCATGCTTGGTGAATGATAGTGTACTTGTGTCAATGGTTCTTTCACTGTAAGGGGAGAGGGTGAGAGTGAGTCCCAAGTTGGTTGGGATGAGGTCCCAACTCAGCTAGGAACACACAACACAATAGGGCATGCACAACTTCTGAAGGAACAACCCACGTGGATGTAGTAGTCACAACACACATGGTAAGATAACACATACAACACTCAATAGATGAGTCTGAACAAGTGCAATGGTTGTTACAACAAGCTTTATGTGAAAGGTTTGTCTGATGTCGAGGGAGATAGCCACCATAGGAAAGACAACATTAACATCACATACAACACATTTCAATTAACATATTATGCATTACAACAAGTGAAATAGTTCAAGTGTTCAACACAGGTTAAAGAAACATGCATTACAAGTGTTCAAGATTAGTCTCACAACAATTACAATAAATGTGTGAAAATGTTCTGGCCTGTTAGCAAGCTTATGAATTAAGTGAAATTTCTAAGACACATTGTTACACCATACATCACTAACCCCATGAGCCAGGCATTGGAGCCATTACTTACTCCTCAAATAAAATATTACAGAATCTCTTGGCTCTGTGGGAGGAGATGAGGTGAAAATTCCTTTCATGTAAAAATTCTAAACAAGTTCTGACATATGATTGAAATATCGTCTTGGCTGTTGAAGCCCATTACCAAGAGGTGATCCATCCAAAATGAATCTTTGTTCTTGTAGGAAGATTTTTTTTGAAGCATATATTCGAATAAGGTCTAGTTTTATGATAGTGCTTACATGGACGAAGATAAAAAAAATGATCTTTCATATGGCCAACTTGGTCACAGTGTTGGAATTTCACAATCTATTGTTGTTGTTGTGGAAGAGGAGTAGAATCTGTAATAGTTGAAGGTGAATTGTCATGAAGAAATCCAGCACTCTGAAACTAGATGGGATTTGAGTAATCTGGAATATGAAAGGACACCTCCTTATCATATCAAAAACTTGTTATGTGCTTTTTGTGGACAAGCTCTTCCCAAGGTCTGATGACCGACTTGTGAAGTGTAGGCTGAATTTTTTCTTTTGAATATACAATTGATCTTGAGGGAGGCTCAATGATATGATAAATTTGCTGCTTATGGGAGTATGTTTCAATGTTCTAAACATAAATGGGTTCCAAATTATGACTCCACTTCTATAATTCTTCCTACTGCAGTTGAGATTCAAGCTGCAAAAAATCAATCTATTCTTGTGCATTTTGCAGAGAGGTTTGAATATTTGTGAGAGTGTCTTTGCTGACTTTAAGTGTGCTTTCAACAGTAGACAATATTAGAGTTCTCAGTAACTCTAATATGGTATTTTTAGCTATTTTATCAATAACGCAAACTAAACAAAAAGGAGATTCAAAAAATTTGGATGCTTGAGCTTGCTATACTACCTCATGATAATGACCAAGTTCATTTAACATAGAGGTTTAATGCAGCACATAAGCCAAACACACAGTTTCCAAAATTGATTCAGTGGCTTCCACAAGTAATTCAATGATTTACAAAAATTGTGCATAAATAATACAATATAGTTATGCACAAACAATACCAACACTTCACCTTACTCAAAACTTATTTATGGCAGATCGGACCAATTTCAGTTGCATTCCTTTATCTCCTTTATAACATGCACTGACTTCAAGGCTCTAACCACCACTGATGGCCTTCAACTATTTTTAACACAATTCAATGTTTAGTGTACATAGAAGCATCACTGTTCAATGCTCATACCATAAATTACACATGGAAATAGAGTTGTAACTAATAGAAAAACATTCTAACTGCAGAGATAATGCCCTAACCAACGTTCTAACAAGTGTTTAATCAACACACAGTCTTCCTAAATGATGTTAGACAAATGTACGCAAAAAATTCGACCAAGATAATAATAGCTCTTACCTCTTAGGAAAACTCTCCTTCTAATCTTGTCAGCATGATGCTTACGGGCAGAAGGTTTTGTGCAACTACAACACTTCCTGAGGTGCTTGCCGACGCTTCCATGATGGCTCTTTTAGTAAAAAGTTTCAAAATGGTTAGATGATGCTCATAGATTTTTGAAAAGATGCGCAGATGCAGGAAATCGGGAGACCTGTTACACACTTGGCATGATTCACTTCTATTGCCTCAGGAACAAGGTTTCAGATGTGGCCTTGATGACAGAGGTTGTAATTGGATTGCATCCAGCTACTCTCCATTCTTTTGCTATTATACAGTTCAATAATAGTGGAGGATCAATAAAGGATAAATATTTGAAAGCGGGAGTAGTTCTATGTGCGAAAGCAACAGCTCTTGGCCAGGTAGATGTGATGGGAGAACTTGGTCATTACTTGCAAGATGGCTATGGAGTGCAAAATAATGTTGTAGAGGGAAGGAAGTACCTTCTAGAAGATAATGCAAGAGATGCTGAGGTTGGTAGAGACCCATCTATGCAGGTTTCTGTTGATGCCAAGCAAAAATTTCGCATAATATGTAAGGGAGCTTATGCCCATCTAGAATTGCAAAGTGAGTCTCCGCTAAATAAGTTGAGATGTTCTCTGTTACAGGGCATGCTTCTATTAGTGACCAATACTCTATTCAAAGGCTCATTGAAAGAGATGAATACTCATCCCTTAGTGATTTTGGTTGCAAAACGATGCTCAATGAAATCAGTTTCGATCCTAGAAACTACACGCTTTCCTTACCAAAGGAAAAGTGAGGCAAGTTATCTGTCGGAGTCTTATATCTTCTACAAGGCGATCTTGAGCCACAAGTATTTCAAAGAGAGCGGCCAGGATCTTGGCTTGGCTAATAAGCAGTTTCGGTGTTATGCCTGCTTCATTCTCATCTGCCTCATGCTCAGGATAGGTTTGCACTATAGACAGTTTCATGTATGGCCACAAATGGTTGTATAAAAACTTGATAGTCTTTCAAGATTCATCCAATCAACAATGCCTGTAATCCATTGGACTTTGAATCCAATAGCCCGAGTTCACATCTCGCTAGAGCCTCCATATGTGTAAGTATTAACGCATTCAACGTATTTATTAACACATGCAACATATGGGAGACACAAAGGAAGCATATGGTGTTTTTAAGCGTATGGAAGTCGCAGGAACAATGTATGGGAGCCGTAGAGCTGAGGGAGGTGATGGATATTTGGGAGGCTGAGAGCAACAGTGCATAGAGGGAGGTGGACTATGCAATGAAGGGCCTAAGCCAAGTTATATGTTGGATTGGATTGATATGTGATAATGTCAAACAGAGAGGTGGTAAGTGGTGATAAGTTGTGGGAATAAGTGGGGGCTCGAATGTGCAAGAAACGAGCATCAATGCAATACATAGACAGAATCATATTATTAAAATAGACTTAACTCCAGCATATACGCTCTTAAAATTTATCAACAAACTTCTCAGGCTCTTGTAGCAGACTTACCACATGCCAAACACCATTGAGCTTGAACCATTCAACATAGTACCTTGCTCCGATCTTCACATTGATTCATTCTTCTATGCACCAAGTAGAAAAGTAATGCCTTAATGCAATAATGTAGCCCTTTAAACCGTAGGAATATGATATGCAGTCTCGACTAATGCATTCATCAACAATGCACGAGATTTTGCAGGAATATGACAGAGGTGTCAGTCTACATAAATGAAGAACAAAGGAAAGAAGGAGTTACCACGGTAGGAAGGAAGCCAAAAATGGGCTCGGTCTGATACCATGTTAAACACATACACAATAGACACAAAGTATGAATGATAAGCATGAGAGTACATCTATTATTGACAATGATGTACATTTATAGTACATTCATATTACCCTTGGTTTCATATTCCAAGGTCTCTTGGACTTCCGTAGACTATTTAGCTTCCACACCAACCCTTAGAGGATTAGGTGTCCAACATTCACCATCATATTTTATCTCCATATGTGTATCTATCTATTCAAACCTTATCCCCATCAATCTTCGACATTCCTGCCAACCTCCTATATTCTTATTGTGTGTATTACACCATCTAGTAGGTGTAGATTTTAGGGATATATCTAAATGGAACTTTTTCTTCATAACCATTGAGAAAATTATTTAAATCACCTAAGCCATCATAAGAAGGAAGGTTACATATCTCATATATCATACAACGCACTGATTTGGTTAATTCTTTAGCAATGCATTGTGGATACTTCATTGATCTAGATCATGGGAGGAGACCCCCAAGATCTAAAAAATTAAAATTCCAAAAGAAAAGAGGAGAACACACAATAAGAAAACCACAAAGAAACTTTTTTTTATTAAAACAGATAATAATTGTAAAGACTACATTATGGTGGACAATCTATCCTTTTACAAAATGTGACTTGTTACTTATAGGATTTTTTTGTTACAATACCACAAGAAAATTCCATGGGTAGGGAAATACCATGGGTGAATGAATACCATCAGTTGGTGTCACATATAATACCATGGGAAAATTCCATGGGTGAATGAATACCATGGGCGGATGCCACTTACAATACCATTGGTAAATTTCATGGGTGGATGAATACCATGGGTACATACCATTTTCCATTCAAATCATTCCTCCCTCCTTAAGAAGAAAAGGTCCCCATCGCGTGAATTTCCCTCATGAGAATCCTTTGTTGAATATGAAGAATCACTAAAGAGAAGGGTTTTATGTGGTTAACCCATAATCATGATCAACGAAGATCCAAGGATAGAGATACCCTATAATGCTTGTGACCAACTATGATACTGACAGTGTACGACCTAACAAATGGATTTCGATAAAGCATGGATTTGTAGATGAAAAATAACCATGAGGAACAAAGATATGAGGATAGAGATAATCTGTAACGCTTGTGACCAACTGTGATACTAATTGTGTGTGACCTAGCAAAAGGGGTTCGATGACAAGGATTTTGTGCAGATGAACCATAACTATGATGCTGACTATTAATGAAATAGGAAGTGCCAACATAGCTTGGGGCGTGAGGGAATTTATCCAAAGAAGCCAATTCGAATGCTGATGAACCTAAAGTAAGTGCCTACTAAAGCGAGGTGGGAGAGTATGTCTCCAAAGGGAACTCGCTCTAAATGCTACTCAAGATTAAAATGGACATAACTCAGTCAATATAACTCAAAATATTTACTATAGCCTATTTTTGGAAACAAAATAACAATTTTGCATCTTATCATGTATTTGAAATCCATATCTGGACAATTTGGAAACTCATGTTTCCATTGCAGTTCTTCTGACGTCACAAAAGTTCTGAAAAAATAGTTGATTTTAAATTAGTGATAGCTCTCTCATTTGAACTTTGTTTCGACCATTTTTTTTTGAAATTGGGCGAGTTTTTGAGAGGAGATCAGATCTACAATCAGTTTTATGAAATTCTACGCAAAAATGAAAAAAGATGATATGGGAGTCATCGTCCATGAATAGTCGTCTGAAAGATGTCTGCGACATAGTTGATTTTAAATTAGCGATATCTCCCTCATCCAAACTCTGATTCGGCGGATTTGTTTTCTTAATTTGGATATTTTTTCGCAAGGAATCCAAATTTGTTATTTATTTTTATATATTTTGTACCAAATTTCAGATCTAATATGAAAACTTGACACCAAAAATAATTTTGGAAAAAAATGGAAAAAGAAAAATTATTCCCGCTTTGCCCAAGAAAGTGCTTTGTGGAAGTCGTAGCACGCTCCTAATTTTTTTCATATTGCTACAACAAAATAAAATTGGAACATGCATCAAACCCTCATTCCCATGGAATGGTAACCTAACTCTGATACCACTGATCCAGATCTTGGGGGAGACCTCCAAGATCTACAAAATTGAAATGCAAGAAGAAAAGAGGAGAACACACAATAACAAAACCACAAAGATTCTTTTTTATTAAAACATATAGTAACTGTAAAGACTAAATTGTGGTGTACAATCTATTTTTTTTTTAAATGCGACTTGTTACTTATAGCCTTTTCTTGTTAAAATGCCATAGTTAAATTCCATGGGTGGGTAAATACCATGGGTGAGTGAATACCATCAATTTATGTCACATACATGACCATGGGAAAATTCCATTGGTGAATAAATACCATGGGTGGATGCCACTTACAATACCATGGGTAATTTTCATGGGTGGATGAATACCATGGGTAAATTCCATGGGTGGATGAATACCATGGGTAGATGCCATTTTCTGTGTGCATCTCACTTCACGACATTTTTCTCGATGCACAGGAATTTATCAACTCCTAAAGCCCTTCTACAATCTTTTGATCTCTTAACAATTTCATACAAGTCTGCAGAAAATAGTTTAAAATACCTACTTGATTTGTTGAATCTTGGAACTTGGTCTTGTGTCGGAGCTCAATCCTGTGTCAGAGCTCAGTCTTGTGTGAAAGCTGATAACACATTGCAATTTCTTTTCTAATCAGGCTTTGGTTGTGCATTAGAGGCTGAAGCTCCAACATCCATAAAAATTTGATTTGATTCCATAAGTACTTCTTTTTCATTGTTAATATAAAAAAAAAGAACTTTCTTAGTAGTCTTTCTAACCCATGCACTTTCAAGTTCTTTCTTTTCATTCACTTTATCACTACCAGTCGCAGCTCCACTTCTAGTGACAATACTAATTCAAGATATGTCAGTCCTCCTTTCAGCAGTCATCATTTGAATATTTTGTGACAACTGATGATTCCTTTTTTCTTGCATAGTCCCTATAAGTATAGGGCATTCTTTAGTTACATGGTAAAATTATTTACAATGCTTTCATGTCATTGTGGGGTTCTGGTCGTCTCTCGCAAAATGACCTAGCTGGCCGCAGTCATAGCAAATGATTTATCCACCTCCTTGACCAGTGCCACCACCTTAACCTCTTTCTTGGTAACCTTTTCAACCACTGTGTTATCCATTGACTTCATTTCCATGTTATTCTACTTGCATTCTATAAGTGTCAGCACTGTGCTCCATCATTAGTTCATAAGGTCGACAATTATCTCATAATGTCCGATTGATTTACATAATTTGCAATATAGATTACTTGGAGTTTGTACATATTTCGGTAGCAAGTAACGATATTTTGAATAATGTTGGCCTCTAGTCTTACATATTTTGCACCATAGGTTGGATCTCATATTCAAGGGATTTGGTGCCCCACCATCCATGCAATTTCTGAATATAGGGCACTATTCTTTAGAATGGCCCTCCAATTTGCACTTTGTACACCATACTTCTTCTCTAAATTCTTTGATTTTATTGATGTCTCATATCTATAGGGTTAGATTCACCAGCTGATTCTGAATTTTTTGCATGCCTACATTAGTATCTCCTATTGGTGAAGCTTCCAGTTTCATCACAATTTATAAAGATTCGGCTTGGCTTTCTATCTTTTGTTGAACCAATGGAAATCTGATATGCGGTAGCAGTGCAACTATAAACCATTCTTGATTTTGTTATGGAGCTATGTCGAAGCTTACTTGATCCAATAACACTTTAAATATCTGATCAAACTCCCAAACAGACTTAGTAGATTTTTGTTTGATCTCTTTCAACTCGGTGATGCACAACGATTCAGACTTTGGCTTCTTAAACTCTCTTATCAATGTTGTTTTAATATCTGCAAATTTTGTGTTATGATTATTTGAATACTTCATATACCATGTTAATGATCTATCTTGGAGTGTCGTAAGAAGTTGAGTTTTCTTTATACTCTCATCATCGATCTGCTTCGTTATTCATACATCTTCACATAAAAACCAAAACTATTATGGATCCTCCAGTCTGGTTCCTTTGAAAATAGGTAGCTTAATATCGTCAAACATACTTCTTCTTGGAGGGGGAGGGGGAG
>APFE031650160.1:61884-82981 GCA_000404065.3 Pinus taeda | reverse complement strand
ATTAAAACTATTAATAAACAAATAAAAAAAATTACTTTCAAAATTTACTATGGCATAAAAATGAAATTTCCTGTCACATAAAAATTCAAATAATGTTACCGCAACATATACCATACCATATTTTCATCAAGCAAAACATATAATATACCATACTATACTATCTCATTAATCTGAGGTAGCCACGTGAATTGTTGTATATCTATATCGAATTGCGAATTGTCGTATTAAACAACGAACCGAACTGAATAGTCGAATGTTTGAATTTTTTGGTCGGTTTGACCGAATTTGGTAACTATGATATAAACATCATAATCCACCCCTGTGATGAATTATAATACACATCAAACGTGTGAAATAATACTAAAACAATGATAATGCACATGATAATGGGGATTGTTAAATGGAAGTGCATAATTTAGGAAATGTAATTGAGGAATAATGTAGAGCCATATGGAATGAACATAAAAGAAGATATATTGAAGTTCCTACGCATATTAAAGGTTGAAGACAACTATTAATTGCACATTTAGCTTATTGCAATGTAAATATGTGAAGGTTATAACTAGCATTTACACTATATGTTGCAAAGGAAACGCCGTAAGGCATAGATTGAAGAACACAAATACAACATAAGAATACTTTGATAAAAATAAAAATATATTGAACGCTCGAATCAATCCCCCATTAACTGGAACCACTTAGTAGAAATATCTATCAACATTAGGATTATACACAATGATCAAGAAATTTCCCATATACAAACAACACCTTCCACAACAACCTTTTGTCACATCCACATTTTAAAAAATGCCTTGGAATGTGATTGGAATCTCCCATATTTCGTTTTTCATTATGCAGATAAATATTCCATATTGCTAATAACTAACTCTGCATAAATGAAGGGTTGCACCATAATAGAAGATCCAAACTCCATGATACCCTCCAGTCAAAAGAAGAACTATAAATCCATTGTACCATACCAATTATACTAGAGACATCCATATTCTCATCCAGTTAAAGAAGATAGTTGAACAAATTGTACTTCAACCTTTAAATAGGAATAATTCATACCAACAAGTGCCGCTATATGGGTGAATGAGTCCCAATGCATATTCTTCTAATGTGCAACTAATGTAACTGAGCAATACAAGAAGCAGTTCTCAGAAGATTTCCTCCCACACAAACCTTGTTCAAAAGTTGTAGATCTAAGATGTCAAACACACAAATATTGGATAGGAACTAAAATTTGCTCCTTGGTTTGCAGGCTTTCAAAATAGCATTTACTTCTACACCACCTTCTTCCAAATTTCAGCTAATTCAATGGAGAGTGAACTGCTTGACTCATAACAAAAAGCTAGTAACCCTGGGGCACATAGGTTGCACAGGTCAGTTAAAGCAACCCATCCTGCATGACAGGCAGATTATTGGATTCCCACTAAAACAATTACTTTCTAAAATTTACTTAACTGTTTGAAGTAGGCCTACAATTAAGACCCATCGAAAGTAATTACCATTCAGAATTTCTTCCACGGGTTATAGAAGGATTGCTAACTAATTAGAGTCATAAAACCTTAATGAAGCAGACAAGACTCCAAATGGTTCATTGAAGCAGATCGTCAGGATATACAAAATTTGGAATAGGAATCTTGGAGGCATAAACGTGGTTGTGAATTACAAATCACCATTAGATGGTTAAAAAGCCATTTTGCGATTTTGAAATCTCTCTATTTTTGCTGCTCTTCTACTTGGATGTGATAACCACGTGGGATATTATTAATGGCCATTCGAAATCTGTGGGAGTAAAAACTTTTTTATAGTGATTTGGTTGTATATTAGCCATGTAGCATTGGGTAGAAGGTAGAAAATTAACAATTATCTAATATTCTTTTCTTCCCTCCTATAATACTAAAATAACAAAGCTGAAATCTAAAGAGAAAAGAAAAAAGAAAATACCTTACGCTTTCCAACTGAATGCCTGGTCTAATCCACTTACTTTTGTAAGCCACTAAACTGAATACGAATGGTACATGCATACCAATTGAGGTACCCCAAACAATCAGACCTGCCCACTTTTAGCTCAAATTATTTTTGATGTACCTTAAAGATTATTTTTCTTGATTATGTTAACTTGAATACCATATCCTTCCGGTTAAATTTCATTTCTCTATGTAATAGAATTTTCATTTGAGCCATCACGAGAAAGATTTTTTAATACAGTCTGGGCTTCTTTTATTCTGCATACACTGTCAAGAGTATTAACCAGAATCTTGCATGACTTTGTACCTAGAGCACATCCTTTAGATGTTGATTGACTAAAGGCTTTCAGAGCTTCATTAACATTGCCTGACCTACAAAGTGAACTTATAAATACATTATATATGTCACTATCTACAATGTAATCCTTGTCAAGCAATAAGCTAACAAACATATATGCTTAAAGCACCTGCTGCTTTGAACAAAAGCCATTTATCAAGATATTGTAGGTATTGATCTCAGGTAAGCAATGCTCTTTTAGCATTGCATGCAAAAGCATAGGAATAAGTCATACCAACAAGTGCCGCTATCTAGGTGAATGAATCCCAATGCATGTTCTTCTAATGTGAAACTAATGTAACTAAGCAATACAAGAAGCAGTTCTCAAAATATTTCCTCCCACATATACCTTGTTCAGAAATGACAGATCTAAGATGTCAAACACACAAATATCGGATAGGAACTAAAATTTTCTCCCTGGTTTGCAGGTTTTCAAAATAGTATTTACTTCTACATCACCTTCTTCCAAATTTCAGCTAATTCAATGGAGAGTGAACTGCTTGACTCATAACAAAAAGCCAGTAATCTTGGGGGACACAAGTTGCACAGGTCAGTTAGAGCAACCCATCCTACATGCAGGAAGTTTATTGGATTCCCACTAAAACAATTAGTTTCTAAAATTTACTTAGCTTTTTGAAGTAGGCCTACAATTAAGACCCATCGAAAGTAATTACCATTCAGAATTTCTTCCACGGGCTGTAGAGGGATTGGTAACTAATTAGAGTCATGAAACCTTAATGAAGTAGACAAGACTCCAGATGGTTCATTGAAGCAATAGTTCATTGAAGCAAACCGTCAGGATATACAACATGTGGAATAGGAATCTTGGAGGCATAAACGTGGTTGTGAATTACAAATCACCATTAGATGGCTAAAAAGCCATTTTCTGATTTTGAATTCTCTCCGTTTTTGCTGCTCTTCTACATGGATGTAATAACCACGTGGGATATTATTAATGGCCATTCGGAATTTGTTAGAGTAAAAACTTTTTTATGGTCATTTGGTTGTATATTAGCCATGTAGCATTCGGTAGAAGGTAGACAATTAACAGTTATCTAATATTCTTTTCTTCCCTCCTATAACATTGAAATACCAAATCTGAAATCTAAAGAGAAAACAAAAAATAAAATACCTTGATCTAGGATTTAGTTTAAAAGATGAAGAAAATAAGACACAAAAATGTTGCAATTCAAATTTAAATGAAGAAAATAAGAAAAAAAAAAGACACTGCAATTCGATCTACAGGAAAGGAGCTATGTGAATGAAATTAAATCCGTTAACCTATAGTCAGAGTGATCGAATGCAACAAGTTCGAAAATAATTTTACTAGAGCCAAATGGTGTGCCCCTGGGCATAAAACTAAAACTAAGATTCCTTTTGTATAAAGATAAGATTGATGACTTAAGGATCCATACCTTCATGTATAAAGTAGGGTGCATCATGGCTGCTCCTGTCATTCTAGGACTTAGAGCCCGAGTGCTTACAAAGAATCATTGTAACTAACTCTACATAAATGAAGGGTTGCACATAATAGAAGATCCAAACTCCATGATAACCTCCAGTCAAAAGAAGAACTATAAATCCACTGTACCATACTAGTTATACTAGAGACATCCATATTCTTTTCTAGTTAAAGAATATAGCTGAACAAACTATACTTCAACCTTTAAATAGGAATAACTCATACCAACAAGTGTCGCTATCTAAGTGAATGAGTCCAAATGCATGTTCTTCTAATGTGCAACTAATGTAACTGAGCAATACAAGAAGCAGTTCTCAGAATATTTCCTCCCACACAGACCTTATTCAGAAATGGCAGATCTAAGATGTCAAACACACAAATATTGGATAGGAACTAAAATTTGCCCCCTGGTTTGTAGGCTTTCAAAATAGCATTTACTTCTACACCACCGTATTCCAAATTTCAGCTATTCAATGGAGAGTGAACTGCTTGACTCATAACAAAAAGCCAGTAATCCTAGGGGACACAGGTTGCATAGGTTAGTTAGAGCAACCCATCTTGCATGACAGGCAGTTTATTGGATTCCCATTAAAACAATTATTTTCTAAAATTTATTTAGTTGTTTGAAGTAGGCCTACAATTAAGACCCATCAAAAGTAATTACCATTCAGAATTTCTTCCACGGGTTGTAGAGGGATTGCTAACTAATTAGAGTCATAAAACCTTAATGAAGCAAACAAGACTCCAGATGGTTCATTCAAGAAATAGTTCATTGAAGCAGACCGTTAGGATATACAACATTTGGAATAGGAATCTTGGAGGCATAAACATGGTTGTGAATTACAAATCACCATTAGAAGGTTAAAAAGCCATTTTGTGATTTTGAATTCTCTCTGTTTTTGCTTCTCCTCTACATGGATGTAATAACCATGTGGGATATCATTAATGGCCATTCAGAATCTGTGGGAGTAAAAACTTTTTTATGGTGATTTGGTTGTATATTAGCCATGTAGCATAGCGTAGAAGATAGACAATCAACAATTATCTAATATTCTTTTCTTCCCTCCTATAATACTGAAATACCAAAGCTGAAATATAAAGAGAAAATAGAAAATAAAATACCATACCCTTTCCAACTGAAAGCCTGGTCTAGTCCACTTACTTTCGTAAGCCACTAAACTGAATACGAAAGGTACATGCATACCAATTGAGGTACCCCAAACAATCAGACCTTCCCACTTTTAGCTCAAATTATTTTTTATGTACCTTAAAGATTATTTTTCCTAAGGATGTTAACTTGAATACCATATCCTTCCGGGTAAATTTCAATTCTCTATGTAATAGAATTTCCATTTGAACCATCATGGGAAATATTTGTTATTACAGTCTAGGCTTCTTTTATTAAGCTTGCACTGTGAAGAGTATCAACCAGAATCTTGCATGACTCTGTATCTGCAGCACATCCTTTAGAAGTTGATTGATTAAAGTCCTTCAGAGCTTCATTAACATTGCCTGACCTACAAAGTTCACTTATAAATACATTATAAATGTCACTATGGTTTGTAGGCTTTCAAAATAGCATTTACTTCTACACCACCTTCTTCCAAATTTCAGCTAATTCAATGGATAGTGAACTGCTTGACACATAACAAAAAGGCAGTAATCATGGGGGACACAGGTTTCATAGGTTAGTTAGAGAAACCTGTCTTGCATGACAGGCAGTTTATTGGATTCCCACTAAAACAATTACTTTCTAAAATTTACTTAGCTGTTTGAAGTAGGCCTACAATTAAGACCCATCGAAAGTAATTACCATTCAAAATTTCTTCCATGGGCTCTAGAGGGATTGCTAACTAATTAGAGTCAAAAAACCTTAATGAAGCAGACAAGACTCCAGATGGTTCATTGAAGCAATAGTTCATTGAAGCAAACCATCAGGATATACAACATTTGGAATAGGAATCTTGGAGGCATAAACGTGGTTGTGAATTACAAATCACCATTAGATGGTTAAAAATCCATTTTGTGATTTTAAATTCTCTTTGTTTTTGCCGCTCTTCTACATGGATGTAATAACCACGTGGGATATTATTAATGGCCATTCAAAATATATGGGATTTAAAACTTTTTTATGGTGATTTGGTCATATATTAGCCATGTAGCATTGGGTAGAAGGTAGACAATTAACAGTTATCTAATATTCTTTTCTCCCCTCCTATAATACAAAAATACCAAAGCTGAAATCTAAAGAGAAAACAAAAAAAAACAAATACCTTACCCTTTCGAACTGAAAGCCTGGTCTAGTCCACTTACTTTTGTAAGCCACTAAACTGAATACAAATGGTACATGCATACCAATTGAGGTACCCCAAACAATCAGACCTGCCCACTTTTAGCTCAAATTATTTTTGATGTACCTTAAATATTATTTTTCCTAAGTATGTTAACTTGAATACCATATCCTTCCAGTTAAATTTCATTTCTCTATGTAACATAATTTTCATTTGAACCATCACGAGAAGGCTTTGTTAATACAGTGTGGGCTTCTTTTATTATGCCTGCACTGTGAAGAGTATCAACCAAAATCTTGCATGACTTTGTATCTAGAGCACATCCTTTAGATGTTAATTGATTAAAGGCTTTCAAAGCTTCATTAACATTTCCTGACCTACAAAGTGCACTTACAAATACACTATAAATGTCACTATCTACAATGTAAATTGTAATCCTTGTCAAGCAATATGATAACAAGCATATATGCTTCAAGCACCTGCTGCTTTGAACGAAAGCCTATCAAGGTACTATAGGTATTGATCTCAGGTAAGCAATCTTCTTTTAGCATTGCAAGCAAAAGCTTCAATGCTTGCAACATCTCGCCTTTCTTAGAAAAGCCCTCAATTAGAGTCCTATATGTTTCAAGATAAGAGACCCCTCTATTTTTCACCACATCATCAAGGACTGTATTTGCTTCATGCAACATGTCCTCTTTATGGAGGGCATGCATCACATGTGTATAGATAGCAGTATCTGGTGCATTTCGCATTTTGCACATTCCATCCAGAACTATTTTTGCCTTTGAAGCCTTGCTTTCCTTACACAACCAACCAATAATAGTAGAGCCATTCTCAAGCCCAAGACTAAAACCCTTCTGTGACATCTCATCGAAAATGTGTAGAGCTTTCTCTGCATCTCCCTTTTTGCAGTACCCCATAATCATTGCGGTATAGGTGGTGGCATCTAGTTGATGACCTTTACAAAACATTGTCTTCATAAGCTCCTCGGCTTCTGACATTCTCTGCCCATGCCTACAAATCCCACACAAGACAGCGTTGAAAGAAACAAAATTATGCATGCAACTCTTTGTGGGCATTTGATTCAATAGATTTATAGCCTTATCAATCTCCCCTTCCTCACAAAGAGCACTGATTAGTAAATTGTAAGTTCGAATATTTGGCATAAGTCCTGTTTCAAGCATCTCATCAAAAAACTTGATACCATCATTTACCATGCCTCTACTGCAATGCCCAAAGACTATATTCCCATAAGTGATGGCATTTAGACACAATTCCTTCTTCGTCATCTCCTTCAAGACCTCCATGGCATCTTCAATCTTCCCGTCTGCACAGAGACCTTTGATAATGGTACTATAAGTCACAACATTAGATTTCCCACCGCTGAGCAGCATTTGAGTCATCATATTCCTGGCCTCCTCAATGTTTCCTGCATTGTAGAGGCCATTGATGACAGCATTGAAGGTTAACACATTGGGCTGATAGTCATCCTTTATCATCTGCTCCAAACATCGATGTTGCTACACATAGTATTGTTGTCCATTAAGTCAATCCCAGAAGGCGCAGTATTTTACACTACTATCATTAATTAATGAATGGTGTATTTTTAATGACTATCCACAAGAGCTCATGGTCTAAATATCACCCACTATCATTTAATCCATGTTCAGAGAAACAAACTATAATTTTATTATTAACATCTCACAGGATGTGAGGGAACAAGTCTGAAAATAGCATGCATTGCATAATAAGAATCCAAGGAGTAATGGCTAAGTGATCAGGTTGTGAGGATGGGAAGAAGCACATCAATTTTGTTGCCTTTCTCAGAAGCTTTTGTGTTAGGGAACATAATATCCTCCTCCTCATCCATTGAACCATCCTCCATCACTCGCATTGGGAATGGCATCAGATGGCCCAACAGATCCTCCACTATCTCCTCCTGAACAAATGACTCCCAATTTTTCTTGGAGATTCGGCGCACCATTTTCATGCATCCACTCTCTGGATGAAGATATTCACATTGTAGGCCTCCATTCTTATGCGCAAAATGTTCGTACCACAGAGACATTCGGTATTCGAATATCTCCCCTCGAGCTCTGTGATCCTGCTGGTTGATGTGCTCTAACTGGTAACAACCCTGGGCTATTTTTGTGTCTCTAGCTCCGTCCATGGATCATTGGTTTAGGTTGGCTGATCCTATGATAATATATTCATCATCCACTGCATAGCATAACAGAAAAAAACATTTTTTGGCATGCGTAAGAGAATTAGGCGAATTCAAAAATATTAAGTGTAAATATAGCAACTCTCTTAGGATAGTTCAAGTACATTTTCGAGATCATAAACTCAAAAATCCTTGAAACTTTTCGAGTTCCATACCTAAACCAAGAAAATGAAAAACCCTAAGAAACCCTAAACCAATAAAATGAAATAGAGTGCCTACCTATCATGATCTTAGCATGGACATAGATCATGGTTCTCTTGTGAATCTACACATTCTAGTAGTCGGTCCCTTCTTTTGGTATTTCTGGAGGTTCATATTCGCCCGGGAGCTTCACCTCATGTTCCCCATGCAGAAGAAATTCAAATAATCAGTTAGGCGGTACTCATGGTCTAGGCCCTCCTCCCTGAGTGCTTCGCTAATCATCGTACACACCATGCGTGCGGTGTTCCTGAACTAATGCAAGATTTCCTACACAGTATCCCCCTCCGGTATTCCCTCCAGTCACATTGGAGTCAGTACATACACGGCGAACTGCTCCCGGGCTCTGATCTTTCTCACTACCTTCAGTGCAATCTCAATCGGTATTAGATGCAGGAATTCATAGTCCTGATCTCGGTCCCAAGGAGCGCAACTCCCGAAGAAGTGTTTCCCAACCTTCAATTGATGACGTGAAGCCGAAACCAAAAGTGAAGCCAAAACTGTTATGGAGGATCAAATTTGCACTGGTTAGGCCATTAGGGAGTTGCAACTACCTCAGCATAATCGAATGACTCAACATGGTTCAATCATCTAACATATCATCTAATGGTTCATAGTAATGACATGTAGGTAGAGAGCAAAGTTTATTTCAGAGGGAATGCCTTACAGCGTAATAAGTGAAGCGGTGGGAATCATTGAAATATCATTAATAATGCATTCGCAATTATATTATGATGTTGCAATTAAAAATATCTTAATGTGACTATTCATTGTTTGTTTTCAAGAATTAAGCTACCGGATGATTGTTGGTTTAAATGTTACATGGTGTATGACATTTATCAATGAAAAATATGGGATGATTCAATTAGCACCAGGGTTATTCTAGCGTGTGACCAAGATATCACCAAGTCGAATGTCTTCCTAAAAAAATCTATGTCAAAGATTGTCTAATTTCTTTTTGTGATACTGTGAATCTATTATTTTGTCATTATTGACAAATATTAGATCATTGAAAAGGACAAAAGGGAATATCAAAGGGCTCAATGAAGTTGAAAGATTTAATTGGAATTCAAAAGGTTGTGAGGAATCCCAATAATCATAGGAGAAGGTGAAATGTCACCCTCCTCATTTCTATAAATATAACCTCATGCCTCATTCAAATCGAATTTTGGCACTTGAGCTAGACTAGTAATTATATTGTTATTTTGTGCTTGAGGATTTGAAATATTTCACTCTTTGTAGCTTATAGGTGGAGGGATAGTGAGACTAGTGTTATGTCTTGAAGATTGTTGGGAATAATGGTTAATTTTGTTATGTAAATTGCTGACAAATTAGTTAGCAGATTTTGTGTCCTCTGTGGCAAAATTAGGGCAGCAAATTATTAGAGTGGTCAGTGTTGGAAATTAGTTTTCACAAGATTGGTAGTGTCATTAGAATTGTTTAATATTAGACAGTTGATTGATAATCATATTAGTAATAATTTTGCTATATAATAATGTAGTTAATGGTTTATTTGAATATGAGATTTACACCAACTTTGAGCTCACATAATAACTATGTTTTATTGTTAATTATTTTTTTTGTGTTTTTCTTCATAACTATGTTGGTTTATCAGTTGGCTTAAAGAAGGCATTTCATATTATACAAGTGGTATCAGAGCACGTAAAATTGTTTTGCGTTAAAGTTTTATTGTTGGAATTTCACCAAAGTTAATCATGTCGAATTCTAACTAGATGCCCATTCCAAAATTTGATGGGAACAATTATGATTATTGGTGTATTAAGATGCTAACCTTTTTTATTGGAAAATATTTGTTGAATCAGGTTATGAGGAGCCAACTGATTGGAATGCCCTTACAACCAATGAAATAACAATGAGAGAGGAAGCAAGGAAGAAGAATGCTCAAGCTTTGTTTCACATTCAAATAGCTCTTGATAAGAGCTTATTTCCAAGAATATTAGGAGCAAAAACTACCAAAGATTCCTAGGAGACTCTACAAGAATCTTACCAAGGTAGTGATCAAGTTAAGGTGGTCAAGCTTGAGAAAATGAAGCGAGAGTTCAAGAATTTGAAGATGAAAGAAGCTAAAAGTGTTAGTGACTATTGTATGAGAGTTAAAGATGTGGTCAATAAAATGGCTACAATTGGAGAAATTGTAAGTAATGAAGTTTTAATTAAAAAAGTGTTGAGATCTTTAACACATAGATGGAATCATGTTTCCATAATCATGGAATAATGTAAGGATCTGACAATACTACAGTTTGATCAATTGCTTAGATCATTGATGTCTCATGAAGAAAGATTGAAGGACACTTTTGAAGGTGTAGAGAAAGATTTTTCCTCTAAATTACAAAATACAAAGAATGAAGATGCAAGCAGTAGTAGTGCCAAAAGTAATGAAGGTCATGGTATATGTCAAAGCCAAAAATTTTCAAGAGGTAGAGGAATAAGTAGCTGAAGTGGAAGAGGTAGTTTCAAAGGAAGAGGTAGAGGTAGATTTGATAAGAGAAATGTTCAATGTTACTATTATAACAGGTATGGCCACTTTGAAAGAGAATGCATATTGAAAGAAGGTAAAAATGCTAACTGTGCTCAAGAAAGTGGTGAGTATCCTCCAGATCACTTATTTTTATCTTATGCCAAAGGTGAAAATACTAGTAAAGATGTCTAGAACCTAGATTCTGGATGCTCTAACCATACAACAGGGAATGAGAAGTTGCTTTCAACAAAGGATGGAAGTTTCAAATCCAAGATCCAGCTTGGTGATGATAAATCATTGGAGGTTACTTCTAAAGGAGCTATGGAGGTCCAAAGAAAACAAGGTATAAAGAGTATTCATGACATTTATTATACTCCACAATTGAAGAATAATTTGTTGAGCGTTGGGAAACTATGTGAGAAAAATTATAAAGTAGTCTTTGAAAATAAGACATGTACTATCTATGATAAGAATAAGGTAAATAGGGTGATAACTGTTGTTCCTATGACAAGAAATAGGATGTTTCCCTTGAGGTTTGACGAACATAAAAACAATCTTGAAAATATGGCTTATGAGGATTCAAGTTGGTTATGGCATCTCAGGTATGGGCATTTAAATTTTCATAGTTTGAGGTTTCTAACCTCGCATGCATTAGTTTCTGGTTTTCCCAAGGTAGAAGAGCATAAGGAGGTTTGTGAAGGATATGCTAAAGGAAATGATGCAAGGGAAAGGTTTCCAAAGGGCATTGCTTGGAGGGCTCATCACCCACTTTAGCTTGTTCATTCAGACATAAGTGGTCCTATAAAGACTAAGAGTTTGGGTAAGTCATCATATTTCATCACTTTTATTGATGATTACTCATGAAATTTCTAGGTATATTTTTTGAAGGCCAAAATTGAAGCCCTGGATACATTCAAGAAGTTTAAAGCCCCTGTAGAAAATGAGAAAGGGTGCAAGTTCAAATTTTTGCGGACTGACTGTGGAGGAGAATTCTGCTCAAAAGTTTTTGAGAGTTATTGTGATATGGATGACATCAGGATGTAGCATACTATAGCATACACACCCCTATAGAATTGCATATCCAAAAGGAAGAATCCTACTGTGGTTGAATGGTAAGATGCATGTTACAAACTTAGGGGTGTAGCAATTCTTATTGGGGAGATGCAATTGCTACAATAGTATACATCCTGAACTGTAGCCCCACCAGTGCACTGGAAAAGATGACTCCTTATGAAGCTTGGTATGGAAAATGGCCTATTGTTAATCATTTCAAACTTTCTGGTTGTTTGGCTTATGTGCATGTACCTGATCATAATAGAAAAATGTTAGATGCAAAGAGTGAGTTATGTATTTTTATTGGGTATAGTGAGACAAGAAAGGCTTATAAATTGTATAATCATCTAACTAACAAGCTTATTGTCTCAAGAGATGTAATTTTTTATCAAGGGGGAGTTTATGGTCATTAAAAAGGCCATGTTGAGAAGAAAAAATCTATTTTGAATGATGATATAATTGTTGATATTGATCATGAGCATCCAACTAATGTTTCTGTAACTAGTGGGTTAACTCCACCAAGTAGCCCTTGATCAATTTCTTCAGCATCAAGTTCAAGTCCAACTTCTTCTCCAAGTTCTTCAAGGAAGGTAAGAATATTGAGTGATATTTATCAAAGGAGTGCAAATCAAGCACATGAAGAATGCCCAATAGGTAAGATAGTCAATTTCACTTTATTATCCAAGGCTAGTTTTGAGCCATCATGTTTCGAAGATGCATGTAATGATGAGGTTTGGATGCAAACCATGCAAGAAGAGATGGATTCCATTCAAATGAATAACACTTGGAAGTTGACAAAGCTTCCACATGACAAGAAAAAAATTGGCACCAAATGGGTCTATACGACTAAATTTAATAGTGATGGGAGTGTTGAAAGACACAAAGCAAGATTAGTTGCTAAAGGATTCACACGGAAGTATGGAATTGATTATGAAGAGACATTTGCACTAGTAGCAAGACAGGAGACCATTAGAATTTGATTTCATTAGCAGCTCAGTAAAAGTGGAACATACATCATATGGACGTGAAAAGTTCCTTCTTGAATGGGTACTTAGAAGAGGAAGTATATGTGGAGCAGCCACAAGGTTTTGAAGTGGAAGGAAAGGAGAATAATGTCTACAAGTTGAATAAGGCTTTGTATGGTCTCAAGCAAGCACAAAGAGAATGGTATGGAAGGATTGATGGATTCTTTCAGGAAAATGGCTTCTAGAGAAGTAAGAGTGATCCTACCCTTTACTACAAACAAGAAGGTTTTGATATTCTAATCATAAGTTTTTATTTTGATGATCTATTGTATATGGTTAGTAGTTCTAAGATAAATGATAAATTCAAAGTTTCTATGATGAATGAAATTTGAGATGAAAGATCTAGGCATCATAAAATATTTTATAGGAATGGAGGTTTATCAATGTAAGGATGAGATTTTCATTTGTCAGACAAAGTATGCATAGGATATGCTAAATAATTTTGATATTCTTGATTATAATCCATTCCCTACTCCAAGATCTCATCGAGAGGTGTTATTTACAGATGATGGTGCTGATTTAATTGGTGGGATAACTTACAAAAGTATTGTGGGGAGCTTGATATTTCTAACCCACACAAGGCCTGATATTACATATTCAGTTTCACTTATTTCAAGGTATATGACAAATCCATCTCAAATACATATGAAGGTAGCCAAGAGTATTTTTAGGTATGCGAAAGGCACTCTAAATTTTGGTATGCATTACTACTCTTCTAAAAAGCTCAATCTTGTTGGACTTAGTGATTCAGATTAGGGAGGTAGTATTGATGACCATAAGTCCACATCTAGAAATTGTTTCTCTTTTGGTTCTGGTTTGATTACATGGAGCTAAAAAAACAAGGTATTGTTTCCCTCTCATCCACAGAAGTGGAGTATATTGCAATTACCTCAACAGGTACACAAGCTCTTTAGCTCATAAAATTTTTGGAAGAAATTGGAGAAAAACAAATTTAGCCTATAGTGATTTATTGTGATAATGTAAATGCCATCGAGTTAGCAATGAATATAGTTCATCATAGCAGGACAAAGCATTTTGACATGAAATATCACTTCATTCGAGATTTGGTGGAGAAGAAGGATATTGAATTGAAGCATATAAATACTCAGCATTAGCTAGCAGATATCTTCACCAAAGCAGTTGCAAAAGCTCAGTTGTTGGCACTACAAGATAAGATAGTAAATCCTTATTAATCATTAGTCATTAAGGAGGAGTGTTGGAAATAATGCTTAATTTTGTTATGTAAATTGTTGACAAATTAGTTAGCATATTTTGTGTTCTTTGTGCAAAATTAGGGCAGAAAATTATTAGGGTGGTGAGTGTTGGAAATTAGCTTTCACAAGATTGGTAGTTTTAGTGGAGTTGTTTCAGATTAGATAGTTGGTTTATAATCATAATAGTAATAATTTTACTATATAATAATGTAGTTAATGGTTTATTTGAATATGAGATTTACAACAGATTTGAGCTCACACAGTAACTGTTTTTTGTTTGTTAATTATTTCTTTTAATGTGTTTTTCTTCATAATTATGTTGGCTTATCAGTTGGCATAAACAAGCCATTTCATATTCTACAAAGATGATATGAATTTCTCTCATCCCACTTTTGACTAGCTTGTTGTACATATATTTGAATGGGCCATAGTATTAATGAGACACTCTTTTCAATTTATGAATTTATTCCCATGTATTCCTTTTTTGGTTATATTATCTATTAGGTGTTCCCATTATGTATGCATGTGTGCTTGCACAATTCTTTCATGTTTATGAACTAATTCATTTCATGCATATTATGTGTTAGCTTCGAATCTATGCTCTTCATTCAATGTTGATGTTATTAATTGATTGTGAACTAAATTACAATTGATTTCAAGCACTTTTCCATTGTGTATATCTTAGTTAGTCTTAGCTATATGATTCTTTTTGAAGGCATTATCTTTCTCATTATGTACTTGTTGTGTTCTTATACCATGTTCCACAAGATATCAATGGAGATTTGATATCACCCTCACTCTCCTAACATATTAAATTTGGTCTCATATTCAACTCTCTACATTTGATCTCCAAAAGAGAAAACACACACACAATGTCAGTGAAGCCAACATTCTAGATGGGGCTCCTATCCCAAATGGTGTGGGGTCTAATTGGGATTTCATATCGGGGAAAGCCCCTAGTGTTGGAAGAATATGATGATGATGATGATGATAGTGGTTAACGTCCACTAAGACCAAATTGTTCTATCGGACCTATAATTTTCTTAGTTTTTAATTGTCTAGCTCCTCATCTTTCTTGGCAAGATTGGTGATGTAGCTTTACTTTTTTACTCTATGGTCTTCCAACTTCCTTTATCTTGCATTTCCTTCATCTCTTCTGGTTTTAGGACATTGATTTCCTAGCTTCACAATCTATTGTGTTCGTCTTTTTGAAGATAGTTGAAGAAGAAGTTTTGTTTAGGAGATCTGCTTTGCTATTAAATGAAGATTTATTTTGTGTTTTATTCGAATCTTCATAGTTGTTGATGCTTGAGGGGTTGTCGAGTTCACTTTTAGGAGGGAAAAATGACAAGATGAGTGTGTGGAGTCTCGTTTTAAATTTTTGATCTTAAAATGTGTCCTCCTCAAATCTTATTCCTGGGATTCTTTTATAGAAGAATAGATCTTACAATCTCTGTGTAAATAGTTCATCACTTATTGTAGAATAATTTTGATGGCCAAGGTGAAACATATATATTCAAACATAAGCTTCAGTTTCTTAAGTTTTGTTATTCTAATGAAGTGCATTTTGAAGATGTCGCTTGCATATTGTTCACCCTCACACTAGAAAGTCATGTTAGGAAATGTTGCAAAAATTTACTAGTTTCATTTATTAATTATTTTGAGCATCTCATTAAGGATCTTCAAGAATATTTCGACATGTATGATTTTCAAAGAGTGTATAAAAGAATCAATAATATTCGAGAAAAAAGTGATGAATCTTTGGAATATTCTTTTGATATATTCTGACATCTTTTTTATGAATTTCCTTAAAGAGATGTGGACTGGGATTTCTTGGATAGAAGGTTTCAGTGTTTGGTTTGCATCTATCTAAAATAATTTGAATCTTAAATGAATCATCTTTCCAATGATTATAGTAATCTTCAAATCCTAAATCATTCGAATCTTATCTTGAATCTTGTTTTTCTAAATTTTCTGAGTCACAAGGTACCCAACTATTAGAGGAATAAATTGTTACCCATAATATCCCTCAGCCTGCTCTAATTTCATTACCAGCTGAAGTGGTCTCTTGTGTTGATAGTGAGATTTATATTGTCAATAATATGGGTAATGAAGAGGTCTTGGATAATAGGGAGCAGAGCTTCCCTATGGTGCAACATGTTCTATTGTACGGAAAGGTGGGGCAATTTGAAAATGAAATAGTTGAATCACTTCTCCAACTGCTATCTACTTGGAATGGCCGAGACATTGTTTGAAATGACAATGAGTTTTAAGATAGTTTCATGAAGCATGATGTAAATTATGATTTATTGACTTCTTTAATTGAAATTATTGAGAATAATATCAGTCTTTGAATCAAATTTAATTTCAAGTATTGTCTCTTCAATGGATGTCTTCATCCTTTTTCATTCACACCTCATGACTCCTTGTACCTGAATTCACTTTATCAATCTACTCCACTGTCAGGCCAGGCAGTAACTCCACAAAACAAACAACTGATTCTTCAATTATTCCATAGGTAGGTCATTGTTACATACAATAGGAGTGATTGTTCAGTTCATCTCCCGATGACTGTTCACATTCCTAATTTATTTATTTACATAAAATTCCCCCAATCATGAAGATTAGGTGTCAACATTCCTCCCCTTAATCTGAAGGGATGTTGGTGAGTCCAAGCATCATTCTGAATCGTTCAAGCTTTTCCCTTCCAAGTGCTTTGTTGAAGATGTCTGCAATTTGCTCATTTGTGGAACAATGACGGAGATGGATTGTTTTGGCCTCAACATGATGTCGAATTAGATGATATTTAGTATTTATATGCTTCGTTCGATCATGGAACTTTGGGTTCTTGGCCGACTTTATTGCAGAGGTGTTGTCAATCATGAGTGGAGTTGATTGTACTTGTTTTACCTGCAAATCTTCAATAATTTTCTTGAGCCACACAATTTCTTTTGTTGCTTCAGCTGCTGCCACGTATTCTGCTTCTGTTGTGGAATCTACTAGAACTGATTATTTGCGTGATCTCCAGGAGACAGCTCTTGAGCCAAGACTCATAGCATATCCTGAAGTAGATACTCCAATTTCCTTGTCTCCATCGAAGCCTGAATCAAAGTATTCGATCAAACTGAAGTCATCCACCTGTGTGTACTTGATTCCATAGTCTTGAGTTCCCTTCAAGTACTTCAGGACTCTTTTTGCAGCAAACCAATGTCCCTCACAAGGCTTTTGCATAAACCTGGAGAGGATTCCAATAGCAAATGAAATGTTTGGTCTGGTAGTAGTAAGGTAGTTGAGACTTCCTACAAGCTGTCTATACTTTGTTGCTCCTCAAATTCCTTTCCTTCAATAGATGTGAGCTTTAAGTTTTGTTCCATTGGAGTGGTAAGAGGATTGCACTCTGTCATGCCAAATCTATTTAACAAATCTCCAATGTATTTCTTTTGAGAAAGAAATATGGATTTTGGATGTTGTGTTACTTCAATGCCAAGATAGTAATGAGCATAGCCCAAATCAGTGATTTCAAAACTTTTCCCCAATTCCTTCTTTATGGATGCAATGTAGCTTTCATTGTTGCCTGTCATTAAAAGATCATCTACATATACTACAAGATATACAATTGTTTTTCCAACTTTCTTGACAAATAAAGTTGCATCATCAAGATCAAAATGATTGAAGTTGAGTTTCAGAAGATGCTCGGTTAGTTTTTCATACCAGGCTCGCGATGCTTGTTTGAGGCCATACAAGGACTTCACAAGTTTGCATACTTTATGTTCATGTCCTTTCACAACAAATCCTTCAGGCTGGGACATAAAAACATTCTCTTTTAGATCTCCATTCAAGAAGGCACTTCTTACATCCATTTGATGGACTTTCCAACTGTTCTAAGATGCTAGTGCAAAGAGTGTCCAGATGGTGGCCCATTTTGTTGTGGGGTAAAAAGTTTCCTCATAATCGACCACTTCCTTCTGTGAAAAATCTTTTGCCACAAGCCTAGCTTTGTGCTTTTCAAGTGAGCCATCAGCTTTGTGCTTGTCAAGTGAGCCATCAGCTTTGTACTTGTTCTTGTAGACCCACTCGTAGCCAATTGGTTTGGTTCCAAATGGAGGATCAACCAGCTTCCAAGTGTCGTTCTTTATGAGGGCATCATACTCCTTTTGCATCGCTTCTTTCCATTCATCATGAGAAGCAGCTTCTTTAAAGGGTTCAAAATCTGTAGACAAGCTCAATTCACAATCATAAGAAACATCCATATCAATAGGTGAATTAGAGTCATCTACATCACCTCCATTTTGTCGGTATGAATTTCTGGTTCCTGTTTTTCCAATTTCATCAGGATGAACACTTTCAAGTGTCTTTGTCGGCCACTTTCAGAGACCTTTCTGAGATGGTCCAGGCTGCTCTGTTGATTGAGTTGGGACTGAATCAAGATTGAGTCTCCTAGTTCTATCAATTACATCACTTAAAGCATCATCCGTTGTTGGAGTTTCAGTCGGGGGAGAGTGTTCTTCAGAAGAAGATTCCACATCTTGATCTAGTATAGGAAGCCCCCCTTCAAGATGTGGAATCTGATTATCAAATTCTTGAAATGATTTCGTTTTTGCGAATCTATCCAAGCGATCAAGTTATCGCTCAACAACATTGTCAGATTTGAATGATTCAAGAAAAATTACATCTCTAGATACAACAATCTTTTTATTTACTTCATCATAGAGGCGATATTCTTTGGAGGTGTTTGAATACCCCAAGAAGATACACTTATGACTTCTAGCACCAAGTTTGTTTCTATTTACCTTTGGTATCAAAGCATAATAGGTGGAACAAAATATCTTGAGATGTTTTACCGAAGGAACATGTCCATACCATAATTCATACGAAGTCTTGTTTCTTATAGCATTAGATGGACATCTATTATTTATATATGCAGCACATAGAACAACATCGGCCCGAAACGTTATCTTTACATTTTTGAAGAAAAGCATAGATCGTACCATATTCAAGATTGTTCTATTCATTCTTTCAGCTACACCATTTTGTTGGGGATTATAAGGCACAATTGTTTGATGTTTTATCCCATGTTAGCGAAGATAGTTTTCAAATTCATTTGATGTATATTCTTTTCCATTATCAGTGCGAATAGACCCAATATGAGATTGTGCACCATTTTCAATCCATTTATGAAAATTCTTGAATGTTTGGAAAGCATCAGATTTGTTCTTCAATAAATAAACCCAACACATTCTGGTGTAGTCATAAATAAACGTCATGATATATTTATTTCCATTTGCAGAAGAAACAGGCATTGGACCACATAAATCTGAATGAATGAGTTCAAGTTTCCTATGTGTTCTTGAATGCGAATCATGAAAAGACTGTTTGTTATGCTTTCCTAGAATGCAAGCATCACATTGCTTAAGTTTTCTAGGAATTTTAGGCAAACCAGCAACACCATTTTTCTTCAATAAGCGGAGACTGTCATAGTTCAAATGTCCAAATCTAGCATGCCATAATAAACTTGATGGAAGTGTACCTTCTTCATGATGAAAATTGTATGAGAAATGTTGTGTATGAGCAGAGGTTCCTTGCAGCTTGACAAGCCTTTCTTCTTCTATTCCCCTCATGTCAAGTGAGTGGTCAGATGCTTTTCTTACCTCAAGCTTGCCATCAAACATATGAATGGAGTGACCTTGCTGGCGGATGTGGACCAAGGACAACAAGTTTCTCTTGAGCTGTGGGAGATATAGAACATGATGCAGAAGAAATTTTGGAATACCAGGCAGTTTAAGCCTGATTGTGCCAAGCCCTGATGGCTTGATTTTTGATTGGTCTACAAAGTATACTGCTCCATCAACATTATCAGTGAAATCTTCAAAAAAATATTTTCTATGAGTCATGTCACAGGTTGCTCTTGAATCAAGCAACCAATCATTTTTCCAAGAAGCAAGTGAAGCATTAAATAAATCTTCATTTACTATAATGTTACATTGTGTCACAACATAGTGAGCAGATTCAGGTGCTTTACCTTTGTCTGTATCATCATTTTTACCTTTCTGTTTGTTTCTTTTTTGCTCAATTTTGTCCCATGGTAGCTTGCATGTAGAGGCATCATGTGATCCATTTCTTTTGCAGTGTATGTAGTGCAAATCTGCCTTTTCTCCTTGAGAATGTCTGCCCCCCCTACCTCTGAAATATCTTCCTCTTCCTCTTCCTCTTCGTCCACCTCTTCCTCTTGTAGAATCTTGAGTAGGATGCTTTTCTTTATGAGAAAGGCACACAACCTCTTCAAAAGATTGAAGGGTTGTCTTCTTTCCAAAATCTTTCTCTCTTTCAGTAAACCTTTTCACAAGAGAGTCAAAGGTTATATCTTTGAGATTTCCATTTGCTTGCAATGACTCAAGATAATTGGAGTAAGTAGGATAAAGTGCCTTGAGAAAAGCAATAAGAGTAATATCCAATTCAACCTTAGTGGATTTTATATCATGCATTATAGACTTTACTTCAGATGCAAGAGCAAGAGGATCATTATTTTGCAGTTCAAGAGTGAAGAGTTTAATCATGAGTTGAACGACTTCAAGTGCAGAATGTGAATCATAGAGTTATTTCAGCTTTTGTAAAGCTTCAAAGGCAGTTGAATATGACGAAATATGGCGACTAACCTCTTCATTTACAGATGCTGCGATTAATGCATAAGCTTTGTTGTTCTTGTTTTCCCAAATGAGGAGCTTTTTGTCTGAGGTAGGTTGTACTGGGTCATTGTCTCCTTCTCCGACACACACTCCTTTCCACAACTCATTGAAGATGAGGGTGTGTTTTATCATCCGGGACCATTCAGGATAGTTCT
>APFE031650160.1:26327-50551 GCA_000404065.3 Pinus taeda | reverse complement strand
TGTGGGAGTAGAGACCAACAAGAAAACACATATTCTTAAATATTTCACACTCTAGCTATTACTCTAGGTGAAAAAGACACCGTGAAACCAAGGATCCCAAGCCCATTTATATGACTTATTACATGACATGCCATAGAAAACATATTAGGTTTAATAAAACTATGATCCTAAAAATCATGACTACATCAAAAGATATTCATATTCCATGCTTGTATACTTTAAAAGTTTTCTAATAATAATGAAATTTACATCCATGAGATTATTTGTGGTAAATATGAAAACATGGGAGATTTATGCTAGAAACCATCAATATTTGTCTGCTTCTTCAATAACATTTCCACTTGACAACATTATTATTAGGTGAAAGAAAACATATGTAATGGTGCATACATTATACAGTCTACAATTTTAATTTTCTATATTAATATGATTGTCATCGTAATGTCAATTAAATATCCAAAATGTGTATGCATAAGCATATCCAAAATTTTCTCTATTATAAAATTTTACAAAATGGCACAAGAAGCTCAATAGAATTTCATATGGTTCCGTAGATAGAAAATGGCTTTTGTTTGTCACTCATTGAATTCCTAAATAATGATATATCAAATAAGGAAGAATTCTTTCTTAAATAAAGTTGGACATACTTGTATTGGGCATACTTATATTGTCGAATGTTTTTATGATAATAGATCAAAGCGTTGGTGCACCATGCGATGAAGGGATTTGATAAAACATATGAATACAGATATGAACATGTGCATATTATATATTAAACATCAATGATGTGATGCATAAATATTACAATCCACTACTAAGATGAATGGAAATACACATCAACATGTGAAGGAATATTAAAACAATGATAATGCACATGATAAGGGGGAATGTTAAATGGAAGTGCATAATTCGAGTAATGCAATAGAGGAATAATGTAATGCCATATGGAATGAAAAAGAACAGGATATATTGAAGTGCCTACACATATTAAAAGCTACAGACAATTATTAATTTCTTATTGAGCTTATTGCAGGGTAAGGATGTGAAGGTTATGGTAAGTGAAGAAATGGAAATCATTGAAAGACCATTAATAATGTCTTGGTAATTATATTACAATGTTTCAATCATTCCTCATCAAGAGGTGCCATCACAATACATCTAAGAAGTGCATTCAAAAGAGCACTGAAAAGGAATACAAGCCTATGCATGCTACATGAGCATTGAAAACTCTATGATAATGATTGTTGGGGAATGAATGAATTAGGTGAAAAGCATATCGCTCCAATATGTGCATGATATTTAAAGGAAATTAAAAAAATCCAAAGGAGATTGCATCTAATTCATCAATCAAATTCAACCTAAAACTCTTGGTACAAGGATGTACCTTTTACTAGTTATATTGACTAATTTCCTTCATAATAAATGAACAATAATTATTTTGTTATGTTATAATTTTAAAATCTTTTAATGTGACTATTGATTGTATGCTTTCAAGAACAAAGCTACAGGAATATTGATGGTCTAAATGTTTCATGGTGTAGGATGTATCAATGACAACTATTGGATGATTTAAACAACATTAGGGTTATCATAGGGTGTGATGATGACATCACCAAGTCCAATGTACTCTTACAAGATGCTATGTCAAAGCTTTTTGAATTTCCCATTGTAATATTGTAAACATAGTATTTTGTCATGAATGACAAATATTAAACCATGGAAAGGGAATATCAAATATCTCATGGAAGTCTAATGATCCAATTGTAAGTCAAAAGGTTATGAGGGAGTCCAAAACCCATAGGAGAAGGTGAAATGTCACCCTCTTCATTTCTATAAATTGTAACCTAATGCCTCATTCTAATGGAATTTTAGCACTTAGGTTAGACTACTAATTGTATTGCCATTTTGTGCTTGAGGAGTTGAAATCTTTTGCTATTGGTAGATGATGGGTGGTGGGATTGTGAGACTAGTGTTATGTTTTGAAGAAGATATGAATTTCTCTTGCCCCACTATTGTGTATTGAAAAGCTTATTGTACATGTATTTGAAAGGGAAAAAGTATTAATGAGAAGCTTTTTTCAATTCATGCATTAATTCCCATGTATTCCTCTATTGGTTATGTTAGCTATTTGGCATTCCCATTATGTATGCATGCGTGTTTACCCAATGGTTACATGTTTATAAAGTAATGGGTTTCATGCATCTTGTGTGTTACCTTCAAATATATTCTTTCCATTCAATATTAATGTCACTATCTGGTTGTGAACCAATTTGCAAATGATTTCTATTGCTTTTGTGTTTTTTATGTCTTAGTTAGTCTCAGTTATCCAATTATTTCTAAGGCATGCTCTTTCTCATTATGTTGTTGTTTTTTTCTTATACCATGTTATGAAATCTATCAATGGAGCTAATCTTTTCCTCATTATTCTAACATATTACGCTTGGTCTCACATTCAACTCTCTGCATTTGATATCCATGAGAAAAACACACACACGATGGTAGTGAGGCTGACATTCTACATGGGACTCTTATCCCAAATGGTTTGAGGTATAATTGTAACTTCATACCGGGGTGACCCCCTAGTGCTCGTGGAATATACATAATTGTCAACACCACCAAATCAAGCAAGAGTATTAATCTCTTTAGTTGAGTAATAAAACAGATAAGGGGCAACCATATAATCATTATTATCTAGTAAAAGGGAGGTAATATATGTTCCTTCACCTACATTGATTCTTGTGTTACAACAAGAAAAACAAATTATAAATTGGATTCAAGGAAAATTACTTTCACATTATACTTAATGAATGAGACCTATTGTAGTATAATAACTATAACGTACAACATATCAAAAACCAATATCTTGAACCTATGGTTTTATATACTTATATACACTTTCATGTTGGACAAGAAAGCTCAATACCCTAAACAAAAACTCAAATTCCATATGGCAGGATGAAGGTGTTATAGGTCGTTTTTTCACATCTTGTTAATAGGCATGCAAACCAGATCAATCAATATTCATGAACATATTGTTATCATCCCTTCACAAATCCATAAGCATGAATCTTTCAGAAAGTCTAAGTTTCTAAAAGCAATTGCTCAAAATTAGTGTTTTTATCCCTCATACTCCCTTCCCTTTAGGTCACCTGTGTTCAGTGCATGTTTATCCCTTAGAAACCAACATTGTCGAGCACTAGTTGCTCCCTTATGCATGTGCGCTAGTTCTAGAAATTCAAGAAAATTAAAAAAAAATATTTTGAAGCTTCCTATTCCAAAAGCTTCAAAAGGTTGTTTTAACTATTTACCATGGATAAGTGCTCAAATCCTATCTGATCCTACCTTAGATACTTCACGTCTTATACTTTGAGCTCATCCTCCCATCATATGTGGATCTCAATGCCATAATCATAAATCCTAAACTACCATCCTTCTCCTATAAACTTACTTCCATCCATAGCATCAAGGTTAGATTTTGGAGATTGATAGCATCCTTATATTGTTTCCTTGAACCTAAAGGATTCCTCATCTTCATGCTTTAGGTTTTATCTTGAGGTGTGCTTTGTTACAAGGAAGGACAAAAAAACTTGTGGAGTCATCTACAAAATCAACTACTATTTATGGTTGTAAACTCTCTCCTACTTCTATTAATACAAAGAGTATCTTGTTTTCCTATATTTATTGTGTTATGTCTACACTCATGTATTTCAACGCCATACTAATTCATTGAATAAATATGTTATATTATGTTACATAGATGTTGTAGATCCTTTTCTTGTTTTAGTTGTGTGTGCAGATTCTAATTATACCACTTGTATCTAAAATTGGAGCTTACAAGTGATGCGGAAAGGGAATCTTGCTACAAATTCAAGATAGGATTCACGCCCATACTATAATTTCTCTAGGGAAAAATCTATGTGCTTTTCCTTCTGTTGTTCTACACTAGGCCATTAACTCTAGGGAATTTACCTTTGCCTACAATCGTAAATTATGCATAACAAATTGGTGACCATACTAGGGAATTGATTTTCCCTTATTGGTTTCCTTAACCTTAACACTTTTTCACCTCTCAAAGTGAATTTGAATGACTCATTCAAACATTGATTGACCTTAGGAAAAAATTTCCTTGAGCTTTCTTTAGTTTTTTATGTCATGTTTTGACAAGATATTCCCTAATGCACCCCCTAGCCTAGAGACATAGTGCTCCAATGCACTTTATCCTTCTCTATATTTGCACTGGAAAGCACTCGTGTTTGATCTACACCTACATTGATTTATGTAAGATGAAAAAGAAATCTTTTCTTGACATATTCTCTCATTTTCTTTGTTCCATCTTGTTTTCCTTTTGTCTCTGAGTGTGTCCTTGCATCTAAAAAGCCTTCACTTTATCTTATTTAGGTTTTATTATCCTTTGATAAGAATTTCCTTGCATTTTGCTTTGTTCTTGTCAATTAGGCATTTTACAAACTTGTTGCTTGATCATTGATTGCTTGAAGAAATTGATATTATAGTCATCATTCTCTATAACTTCTCTCATAAGTGATTTAGTAACATCTTAATTTTCATGTCATTTGAAACATTAAAATAAAATAAAAACAATTATTTGCATTGCATATAGACATTTGATTTTGATTGGAATAGTGAAGTTGAGGAAATTGATTGTTGCATCACTTGTTTGTTTGATAGTTTATTGATTTATTCTTCCCCTACTTAGTTATTCCTTTCATTGTTAAAAGTAAAATGAAAAGATTTCTTTATGTCATATTAGTTGCATTATAGCTCTGTTCAGGTGACATCTAGTTTTGAGCCTTGAAATCGAAACATAATTCAAGATAAAATCTAAAATTCACTCAGTTAACTAAAGGAGCATTTGAAACTTAACGAAACACATAGAGGTCTAGGCTAGAGATGTGTTCCGATGTCTTTAAATGTGGAAGTTGTCATTCTTTTTCAACGTTAAATTCCTGGGGTTATCGTTCTACATACATAAGTGTATAGGATTGTTCTCCATGTACCTTCACGTATATTAGATGGCATTCCATGCATGATAAGTATATGGGAACACTCTCATCGAACCATTACGAATTAGACAAGACTACTATGGACTGCACTTCCACGTACCTACAGGTATATTTTGGAAGTCTCCTATAAGTTTTTATCCCACCATATGTAACTGAGTCAGCTACCTTGTACATTGTGATACATCAAACACAACTTTTCGGATGATTGTTTACATGTACGTAAATCCTTGGTTAAGCAAGGTGGTATATTGCAGTTCGTATTTACTTGGTAAACCCTTTTGCCTAGTTACCCCTGTTTGTTTTATTTTGTGTCTTTAATTTATAAATTCAATTAATTGATCGTGTAATAACATCCTCCCTATGGAGAAACTTCTTAGTGGATCTTAGGTTGAGCCTAATGGAAACAGTTCCCAAGTCCACCACTCAAGGAGTCCCCTCTAATAGGAATTCTGGTCCTTTTCCTCTATTTGGAAATATTGGTGCTCCTTATATGAAAATGTTTTCCCTTCCCAGATTTACCATTGGTTTACTAGTTTCGTTATTTTCAACCTCCTTGGTTGCGAATGTCCAAACTTCTTCTTAACCAAGTAGTCCTCCACCTGAAAAAGTTGATCTAACGTTGACCGTTTTCCTTCTTCGCATGTTGAGTGTTCCTCCTCTTCTTCCTCTTCATCTGGTGAAAGCCTAAAAGTTAGTAACTAGGTGGATAAGAAGAAGAAGAAGAGAAAGAATATTAAGAAGAAGAAAAATAAGCAAAGGGACAACCAATCAGCCATTATTACCAATTCAAATAGTATGGAGAAACCTTCCAACAAGCCTCGCAAAGTTAAATTCCCTTGCATGCTTTCATAGAGTGGCCACCTTCTTAGATATTTTCTTGGTATTGCAAAGGTGTTAGAAGTGTGGTCTACACACTTACATCAACCTTTCTCATCATCCTCTAGAGATTTTGCTGGTGAAAAACCATCTACTAGTGATAATAAGGTTTTTGGAAAGAAGGGTAAAGTTAAGTTTCCCTGTAATGTATGTGGGGAGAATAATCCAATTCACCGTTTCCCTTATATAGATGAAGCATCCAAATTGTTGGAAAATTTTACTATTTCTTAACCACAACATCTCACTTTCTACTGGAAGCTTTCCCCTAATCCTCCACTAGTTGATGAAATGATTGGTCAAAATTTGTCTTGAGTCAATACCACTCTCTCTAAACGTGAATTCCATGGGTTTATTCCTAGCCAACCATTGCTTGAGGAAATGGTTGACTTGATTCCACCTTCTTTTGATCGTACCTTTCTCCTAGAGAGTGAGTCTCATACTACTTAGGTTCCTCTCGTTTCTATAGGTTCTAATGAGCTAGGGGAAAATCCTCCCATTCCAATAGCACAAGGGGGACAATCCTCCCATTCCCATGGAAAAGGGATTGAATCCTCTCATTCCCATATCATAGGGGAGTAGTTTGCTTGTTTTTATAGGAAAAGAGGGTATTTCTCTTGTTCCCATGGAGCCCCCTCCGAGTAGTATGGTCACTTTCTTTGATTGGATTCAACTGGTAGGATATCATCTTCCTCGTTACCTGCCCTTCCAGATCATAGTATAGGATTATAATGTTCCTATACATGCCACAGTCATAGATCAAGGTGCATTTATTAGTATGTTTTCCTCAACTTCTTGGCAATATTTAGGTTCTCTGTAGCTTATGCCTATTACCGAGAATCTGTAAGATTTTAATAGAGGAACTAATAAACTGTTAGGGATCCTTCCTCAATTACCTATAACTTTTGGAAGAAATATTGTTTATATCATTGTGATTCCAAGGACCTTTTTATTTTTTTTAATCATTGGGCATGATTATGTTAATGGCATGGGATCCCTTATCTCTTCACTATGTAGTGTGATGTTTTTCCTGCATGAAGGAAGAATTGTGACCATTGAAAAAATTTCCTTCGCTGGTCCTAATTTGACTCCCAATCAACTACCTTCTCTAAATGGTCCTTATATGCAAGTATTATCTTCCTCACCACAGATTAATTATGTGGCAACCTATTCCATGTCCACTCTATTGATGATCCAATAGGTGATTTAGTGCATCATGTATTGGGAGCATTGGAGCCTGATCTTTCCATTGAATCCCTTGATATGTATCCCTTACAGAGCATTGTACTTCCATCTGATGAGAACCTCTTGTAATCCATGGCCTTCTGTAGGTCATGATCAAGGATCCCATGAGCAGAGTTCCTTGTTTTCTGTCATTTTCATTAAAAGTTGAAACAATGTCCTTTGAGCAAAGTTCCTTTTTACTTGTGTCAAGCTCATTAAAAAGTGAAACAAGGTGCTAGAGAAAAGTTCATTTTCTTGTGTCAAGCTCGTGAAAAAATGAAACAAGGTCCTATGAGAATAGTTATTTTCTTGTGTCAATATTGTTAAAAATGAAATGGATCCCCTTCCAATTCGAGTCTCTGATTACATCTCCTAAATTCCCATTCGATCCTTTCACCTGATCTCATAAATGACCCTTCATTCCATCCACCTATTAGTGACTAGTAATCTTCTTAGGTGAATGAAATGAGGCTTGAGGGGGCATGCGCCTAGAATTGAGTCATTATGTTGGGGGTATGAAGAAATATTTCAAGTTGTTTCAATCTTGTGTAAAAATGAAACCACTCTCAAGCATATTTTTTATCATGTTTCAGTCTTGTGAAAAATGAAACCATCTTCAACTATTCTCAAGCATAGTTTCCACATGTTTCAAGCTTGTGTAAAAGTGAGACCATTTTAATTCTACCTCCCATGATTTCCATTTGCATCATCCTATTTCTTCTATATGATCCTTCATTTTCTCTTTTAATCATCACCATCTACTTGGATAATCATACACTTTCGCTTGGTTGTTTTACCCTTTCACGAGGAACCATTACGATGAGTGGTTTTATTAGCTAGATTCTTAACCTTTTTGTGTTTTGAGTAGTTCCATCTTCACCAAAACCAATTTCTACCCTCTATACAACTCTTTCCTCGAGGAAAAGATTGCCGAGCACTTGTCTTTTCAAACTTGTTAAAGTAAATGAAAATAAATCTTCCTAGTATAAGTTTAACCCTTTTCTAGATTGGGATAGATTATTTATGAAATAGGAATAATTTAGCTGAACATGACTAAAATATTGTCTTGGGTGTCATTTTATGCCCTTTTGGGCCCAAGAGACGGTTTTACAAAAAGGAATCTTTGGAGTTTTCTTTTTTGGCTCTTTTTCAAACTCTCAAAACATGAAAAGGAAGTTGAGTTACACCTTCGTTGGAATCGTAAAGGAATCAAATAGTTATTTACTCTTTAAACATGATGGGACCGAACCACTCTTTCTTAGGGTTCATTGAAAATACTCAAAGGATTCATTCGAAGGATGAACTTACAGATCAAGCATATGTTATCCTCAAGCTTGTCAAAAATAAAGAGGTACCGGTCAAAAATGACCAAGAAATTGGGAAAAAAGGAACTTAACCTATTAATGGAAGTGAGTTCCTCATGAACATGACACTCTTCCACTTCATCTTCATGGTTATTTTGTTGGGAAACTAGCTTTCCTCTTTAGTTCATCATACCCTGTTTAAAAGTCATCATCATCAGTTTTGGGTCAATGCTACCAAATCCATTCAGTGTTGCTGATATGTTCAAGAGAAGTCCTTCAATTGATATTTGTTGCAATACTCTTAAGCCTTCGTTCATGTATGTCATTCCTAAGCCAGCTTTTCATCATAATCATTCCATCTCAAATAATGATAGATGTTTCATGTCATGGGGGATACATCAAGTCCCTCCTATGATGGTTCGCTTCTTGTCGAAATCAACTCATTATCCATGAAGTTAAGTTAGAAGCTCCCTTTAGTGCCTTGGACTTGCATACATCAATGGCAATATTCCTCACTTTTAGTGACAAGTTACACCATTGGCCTTTGTCATAAATATTTTGTGTGGTGTTTGACTTAAACTAAAGTATTCACACCACATTGATTGTATTGTAGTACCTTCATATCCATTATCATTATCGGTGGTTTCTCTTGTGTTTGTTAACATCTTACATAATTTTCTAGTAATCAAATGGTGTCTACCATGTTTGACTCCAACTCATTTATTCGCATAGTTAGACTCGTACATTGGATGATCGAGTGAACGAGAAAGAGGACCATAAATCTAATTTCATCTATTTGGGCTACGATTTTAGGATTAATACAAGATTACAAAGTATGATGGCTATGATCATACAAAAAATAATTATAGCATGGGTCAAGACTCTATCATCATTGGATGGGACTTCTTGATCATTGTACATGTAATAATTTCTTACATGTTGAGCATGGGTATGCATACCTCAGCAGTGATATCATGATGAAAGTGTATTGTAACATATGATGATCTTGGCTAGTTTTTCTAGATCTAGACTTGTTTCCAGGTAAAGCACTTCACTCATCAATTTCCACTTCTGACTTTGTACTTTAGGGGGGAATCTGTTATATGTCATTTTGTCATGTCTATTCAATATGCCTACAAATTAGATCAATCAATATCTGTGAACATGTTCTCATCATCCCTTCACTAAGGCCTAAGCATGAATCTTCCAAAAAGTCTAAGTTCTAGAAGAAATTGCTCAAAATCATTGTTTTTATCCCCAACGCTCTCTACCCTCTTGGTCACCTATGTTCATTGCATGTTTCTCCCTTAGACACCAGTGTTGGCCAACACTAGTTTCTCCCTTCTATAGGTGTGTTGATTTTGGAAATTAAGGAAAATTAAAAGAATATTCTGAAGCTTCCTCTTCCAAAAGCTTGCGAAGGTTGTTTTAACTATTTACCATGGATAAGAGCTCAAATCCTATCTAATCCTACCTTAGATACTTTACCTCTTATCCTTTGATCTCATCCTCCCATCATATGTGGACCTCAATCCCATAATGGTAGATCATAAACTACCATCCTTCTCCTATAAATTTATTACCATCCATAGCACCAAGGTTGGATTTTGGAGATTGATAGTGCCCTTATGCTACTGTCTTGAACCTAAATAAGTCATCATCTTCATGCATTAGTGTTTATATTGAGGTTTTATTTATGACAAGGAAGGACAAGTCAACTTGGGGAGTCATCTACAAAATAAAATATTATTTATGGTTGTAAAATCTCTCCTATTTCTATTAATACAAAGAATATATTGTTTTCCTATATTTGTTGTCTTATATTCACACTCATGTATTTCCATCTTATTTTGATTCATTGAATAGAGATGTTAGATTATGCTACATATATATTGTGTGTCATTTTCTTATTTTAGTTGTGTGTACATGTTCTAATTATAACACTTGTAGCTACAATTAGAGCTTACAATTGAGAAGGAAAGGGAACCTTGGTACATATTTGAGATAGGATTCACTCCCATTCTCTAATCTCTCTAAGGAAAAAATTATGTTCTTTGCCTTGTATTGTTCTATACTAGGCCACTAAGTCTAGGTGATTCACCTTTTTCCACAATCATAAATTACGCATAACAAAAACCATGATGGAACAAACTCTCTCTAGAATTGCATGGAGGAAAGTCTCATTATGTCACCCCTTGTTGAAAGGTGGGAAGCTTAGGAATCTAGACCAGTCTCATTTTGTGACCTTTTGGATCCATGAACTCGACTTGTCTTTAGTTGAGTGACAATAAATCAATTCCATCACACAATTAAAGGGAACATAAGCCTTGTCAATGTTTATTACTTAGGTAGCTAGACTAAAATGATGACTCAGATCCATGGTGAGGGTACCTGGTTTGTTGGAGAATAAGGCTTGATTCCAATTGTCACCATCCTCCAAAAGAGTCTACATTTAAATAATAGAACTTATCCATTGATTAATCTTGAAATGCATTTAAACAACGTTAAACACCACTAATATATTTTTATTGTAACTAAACTTACCTCTTGAGGAGGTATACTAAATTCCTTAACTGAAAATTGGTATTGTTCCTCTTGTTTCTAGTGGTTAATTGGTTAGTTATGAAACTTTTATGTCTAAGAATTGTCATGAATGGTATTAATGGAAGTTAAATTTCTAACAAAAGTTGATTGTTACACTTACGGTATTAATGGTGCTATCTTCTTTAGTAATGAGAATTAACATCCTTTAAGCCAAGATAAACCATCTAGCTTTAATAATAACCCAACAAAGTGGTGTGCTTATTGATATTCAATTAGGAGTATCATATCGGCGATACTTAGGGTATAGCATGACCCGATGACAATAGTGTAGTAGCATTGTATCCATAATACTATGGTGATAACATGAAACAAGCCATATAGTATTGTTATATAGTAGTGTTAAGTATAAGCAAGTGATATGTCATAATATCTATACATGTGTGTGTTTGGGAATAATTAATTACATAGGTCAATAATTAATTTATGATAATTAAATGTAATTCTTACGTTTTATATATAATATAATATATATATATATATGTATACACACACACACACATAGATATATATGTGTGTGTGTGTGTGTGTGTGTCATAATAATTGTAATGCATGGGAAATGATATAAACTAAATTAACACCCTTAATAAGAAATTTTATAATGACTTTGATTACTATACAAAAGGGTAAAATGGATAGACTGTATAGTGATGGTGTTCTCATTAAGTAAAATCCATGGTATATAAATTAAACTTGATAGAAAGGAACAATATTTATTATTTAATCATTAGGATACCTCAAACAAATTATGATTTTACATAGGTAATTATACAATTAATGAAGGAATGTAATTGATCCTTACACACAAAAATATTCCTCATTGTTTTGCAAGTGTTTTACTATTTATTTTATTGGTGTTGTTGTAGCTTTAAAAGTTGATAATACAATCGGAAGTTCACAATATTTTTTCGTAGCTGCAAATTTTATTTTTTTTAATTAGTAGTACTTTTACACCCTTTCTACCCTTTGATAACCATCATGCAAGATCCAAAGTGCATCATGTGGTCATTATAAGTAAATAGATTAAAATTTATATTGGGGGACCAAATTTTTTGAATGATAATGAGAGGGAGGAGGTATGAAATAGTTCCTGAGTGATACCACCAGGACATGCATCACATAAAGAGTTATGTCTGCCCCCAACCCCCTCATGTTTCTAAAAGTGCTAGCTAATCCCCCTGATATCATTTAGTGATGTCTCATTCTGTGTGATTCTGTCTTCAGAACCAATTGATTGAATCCACTCATCTTTTTCTTTCAAGGAAAAATGAAGAATAAAATCACTAAACCTCAATCCTCATACTCTTCGCGACCAATTAATTTTGAATACCTATCAGTAATAGATTAGGGAGTAGATACCCATGAATTCCTTTGTGAAATTTACTTATACAATCTTAGGGAGTGGGCCTTTAAATGGTTCCAAGACTAGTAACACACCTCCTAAGCTTGGGAATCCTATTTAGGCTAATTCATTAGTCCTTAGACCTATCCTTACCATGAATTCATCTATTAGTGTGTTAAACATTATATACATATCAATAAAAGCATTGTATCTGAGAATGAAGTTAACATGTTAACTATTCACCCATTGTCCATTTAGGAAATGTTAACGATTATAATGCCTAACCAAAAACTACCTTTAAATGAGGATTTCCTAGTCCAAAGTTATAATGAGTAGAATTTTTAGGAAAAGGAAATTTTTCTTGAGTCTTTATTACCCTTGAATTCCCCTTTACCATAAATCAGCCCTCCATACCCTTTTAATATATTTTGTTAAATGTCTAGATAAATCCTAGGTATGGTTTGTTTTCTACTTCGATATGATGATTCCAAGTTATTTAATGATAGAATATTATGGATTTTAACTTCCCTTTCACCCACCAAGAAGTCATTTGTTATATTTCATTTTAATTAGTATTGAGAATATGTCATCAATATTCAGTTAGCTCATTGTGGTATGACTAATATTTTAGGTACTAGTTTTCCCTTGTGTATCTATTTCTTTATTTTCAAGATGGCATGTTTTAAAACCTACATCTCCAAATTAAAGATCAAAATGGAAATGAAATATGTATTATTCATTGGACTTCACTTGTTAGAAATCAACCCCAATATATGGTTTTTGTTGATTTTGTCAATATATTTTTATTAGTTCTATATAATTTATTGTTCGACCAATTCCCTCCTAGAGTATTTCTGGTAATCACTAACATTTTGTAGCTTAGAACTGATGCTAGATTGGGATATTGGTATCTATACAAAGATTTTACATAAATTTAACTATATGGTTAGGGATTGCCTCCTTACATACTTCTATTTTTTTTTCCAATGAGGATATTTTCCATTTTGTATCAAACAAACATATATACATGTTTAAATTAAAGAAAGCAGGACCTTTCTTGATTAATACTAGAGTAGTGTTACAATAAGTTGAACATATGCTAAGGAAATCAAATTATCTCAAGGCTAAGTGTGGCCATATGACCTGCAAAGAATTCTATTAGAAAGAAGAGTTAAAAAAGGATATACACCTTACAAGCAAGTGGATAAACCGTACAAAGAAAAGTTTTTTAATGGTGATGTTTGCGAACAAGATCCAATTCATAGTGCACAAAAAATTCTGAAAGCTACTCAAACTTTACAACATATTGATTTGGATACTCTTCAGCTAAAAGAAAAATATATGAAAAGAGTAATCTCAAAGACACAATAGAAAGTATCTATCCCAAAGATTGAGGATGAAGAAAAATAATTACAAAAGAAACCTTGAATTGAATAAGAATAACTTATAGTGTCAACTCAAAGTAAAGAAAAATCTTTACCCTGTTAGCTTGCATTCAATAGGGAAATCTTGATAATGGCATCTATAGTTCCAAAGACTTCATCTTCAAGCATTTCAACTTCAACCACAGGGAAATAAGATAGAATTTATTCCCAACTCATGTATATTAAAAATAATAATATGAAAATGAAGCAAGATTCTTATTCAAGATTGAGGAAAAAATGTTCAGGATCACCTCAAACTAGGTTATTGTCTTCACTAAATTAAGAAAAAGAATAGTTGAATATTGATATTTTGGAACCTAAAGCTTAGAAATTTAAAATTGCAGAATTTTACAAGGAAGAAAAATTCACCAAAGATTTGAAAAGGATACATTTGGTAAATTAGATGCATCTATATAGGTAGAATAAAGAGATTAATCATAGGAATATTCGACCACATTCGGGACTTCCATGTACCACCCAACCATAGACATGGTTGAACCAAATATCTCTTTCACCCAGTCACCCTTGTGCCATATTCCAAGCTTAAATGTGGGATCTCGTAAAATAACCAATCCAAGAACAACCAAGGGAATCCAGAGGCTAAAATGCCTCCACCCTCAGCAAACCATGATCACACCAAACCCAGTGCTCTGATCACAATCGAACCAAACTTGGAATGCGATCTAGAATCCATCACTATCGTTGAGAAATTTTTTGTCTCCTTGTCTCTAAGGCTTTACTGCAATCGAATCCTGGATCACTAGGCCCTAAACCGAGCCCAGTATCTCAAGATTCATCGCAATCGAAACCCACCACCTCCACCCTAGATTCTGAAATCCATCCGGCAAACCAAAGCTCAAAACCAAGATAAACATCACAACACACCATGGCATCCAGAAAAAGGAAAATCTAGGATAAAAACCATTGTCATAACCTGGAAAAACCATGCCACAGACAACAAGAGAACCATACAACAACATGCAAATCCATGCATGTCCAAACCAACTAGGAAATCAGATGTGCAAAAGGCTACCTACAAGTATTCCTAGTAAAGCTGCTTGGTCCTGCCCTTCTTCCTTCGTCCTTGCTTTCCTTTCCTTTGCTTGCTTTTCCTTCCTTGATCCAAAGCTAGAGTGTTCCAAGAAAACTCTAAGTGACCAAGAGTGAGAGAGAGAGAGAGAGAGAGAGAAAGAATAATGAGAGAGCTCCAAAACTTGAACTGAAAAAAGGTTACCAACTAATCCTCAAAATTCTTTTTATTAATGAGGCCTCTATTTTCTTCATTTTGCATTATTTTCCTTCAATTTCTTCCTCACATGCAACCTGTGCCCCTTCACCTTACTTTTCTCCTATTTTCCTTTATTTTCATAAATAAGTGTGCCAAAAATTCCTTTTTTCCTTTTAATGCCTTCTCCTTAGCCTTTGCCAATTTTCCTTAGTCAAAATACATATCTAGTGATGCCCTCTAGGATATCTTTGCCCAACATTCAACTTGGAATAAGTGTCCCTTAACCATGGTCTTATTTTTCCTTTATTAACTTTTATTACATAAAATTTTCATGAGGGTTGTGACAATTCATTTAGAGAATGTGTGTTAAGGACAAGAGAAATTACAAACTCATTTTCACATATGATGTTAATATTGAAAGGGCCAATTGTAGTAAATAAATTAATTGAGTGAATTTTACATCCATTGTCAAGTCAAAATGATTTTACCAACTACTCCAACCTATCAAAAATAAATGTATTTGGATATTGGTTACAGAAATATGATATCTTATAACTATCTAGACAAATACTTTTTGATATTTTTGAACCACTTTCCATTTTTATTAGTTAGATCCTAAAAAGTCGCATTTGCAAAGAATATCCATTCCAATAATTTTGGTACTATAGATCATCTTTTTCTCATCCAACTGTTTGCTCCTCTAAATAGATTAAACATGCAGTCACGTGTATATCTTTTTTGATCCATTTCTCTAGCCTAATCTGCATAAGCAAAGTGATGTTATTCAAACAATCTATCCAAAACTAGTCTTCCTCAGTAAAAACATACATGTAGTTCCACACAAATACCTGAAAGCCCTCTTTACTATTGCTTAATGTACCTTCCATAGTTTTGACATATACTTGCTTAATACTCCATTACATGTGTAATGTCTAGTCTAGCACAAATTGTTGCATAGATCATGCTTCCAAACAAAATTACATATGGAAAATGGGGCATGTCCTCTTCCTCTTCATGTATCTTGGTACAACAATATAAAAATAAATTTTGCACCTACAAGAATAGGCACCTTTATCGATTTACATTTTTGCATATTAAACCTTTGCAATATTATCCCTACATTCTTCCTATGATTCAACTTGACCTTCCTATTTCTTGTTCTCTTTTAATTTCAATCCCCGAGATAAAATTTGTAGCACATAGATCCTTCATGTCATCCACATAGGAATTTAACCCATACAAGAACATTTTCATCTTGCATACTAGTTGTTTCTTTCCTTTCACAACAAATCCTTATGGCTACTTCATATAGATTTGTTCTTCTAGATCCCTATGTAGGAATAAAATTTCTTCATATCCAACTTCCCTACTTCAAGATAAAAAATAACAGCAAAAAACTCTAATATAGTTTAACCTGGAAAAGGTAAAAAATGTCACCAAAGTCAATTCCATCTACCTAAGAATAGCTCTCTCCTACTAACCGAGCTTTATATTTCTCCACTTTTCCTTTTGCATTCAACTTCTTCCTAAACACCCATTTGTTGCAATAGGACTTCTTCTAGCTAGTAAATCCCTAAATCAAAAATTTCATTATTTTCCCATGCTACCATTCTTCAATCAAGGAATTTTTCCAAAGTCTTCCATGTCTTAATCCATTACCTCCCTAACAATTTTAGGGTCATCGCCACTAATAAGAAAAGAATAATTTGGATAGAAATTAGGTGGAGTATATTTTTTGTTGTCTTATTTCCCAACTTGATCTAATTAGTGCTAGAGTATGTGGTTCTTCTTCATTTTATTATTGAAATTCTATATATTCTGATCCAAAAAATCATGACTACATCAAAAGATATTATATTTCATGCTTGTATCTATCTAAAATTTTCTCTACTATAAAATTTTACAAAATGGCACAACAAGCTCAATAGAATTTCATATGGTGCCCTAGATAGAAAATGGTTGTCAGTGGTCACTCATTGAATTCCTAAATAATGATATATCAAATACATAAGAATTATTTCTTAAATAAAGTTGGGCATGCTTGCATTGTCATGTAATCTCTAAAGATGAAACTATTTTCCATTTTGTGTCTAAATATGAATTTAGATAAATAGAAATATTTTTATGACAAGTTCTTTCAACAAATTGCTCTAGAGTATTGAGAAATGTACCTTTTCTATCAATTCCACTAAAAAAAATATTGAATCTAATATATAGCAATACATAGTGCAATGAGTATTTCATGAACACTTTAAGGGAGTACATATAATTATGTTACTCAAGTGATACATTCAAAATCAAATAATGAAATGCATAAATAAAAATTCAAAAACAAACAACTAAATAAATAAAGAAAAATTACATGGGGTCTTCAATACTCTAAATTTTAAACCAACCCCTCATAATCAATAAACTAGGCTTCAATCATTAAAAGAGAAATTGCACAAAACATTTCACTTTATTTCCAATAAATTGATGTCTATTAACATTTCACTGTGAATATATTGATATCTATTGACAACTATTTAGCTTATAAGGCTAAACTAGTATATAAATTAAAAACACACATAAATCAAATACAATAGTATATAAATTAAAAACAGGTATAAATCAAATAAATAATTCTCAAATCTTTTTAAAAAAACTTATAAATCAAACAAATAATTCTCAAATCTTTTTAAAAATTTGAAAATTAAGCACGCTAAAATAATACACATTTCATAATATGAAGGTTAAGCACAATAAGCACCTTCAATTCGACGTATTCATGATAGTCAAGAACCAGATATGAACATAATCACATTTCATAATATGAACGTTAAGCACAATAAACACCTTCAATTCGACATATTCATGATAGTCAAGAACTAGACATGAACATAATCTTATTGTAAATTCTAATGAAATCTACCAAGATCCTAACGAAAAAGGAAAAAAAAAAAGCTGACATTTAATTGGTGGCATAAGGTTAGGTGGTGATGAAACAGGAAGGTGGCAGAGGAAGTGACATGGAACTAGTCACACGATGCCATGTGGAATTAGATGCCATATTAGGCCCGTGTATGAAAGAAACATCAATATTCTATTACGAATTCGATATAAAGTATCCTATGATTTTTGATTCATAAACTTCAAGGGAATTTTTGAAGCCCTAAACAATATTTTTGGATGTTGAATCCAAACAAGAATTGTGTGTACCAATGCTACATGTGGTATTTGCAACTTAATCAAAGAGCTCCTAAAAATATTACCCAAGTGACATTTTGAGCACAAAAATAAAGCTAGGATGTGAAATTTACACCTGAAACAAGTAGAGTGATAAATAAGGTACCAATCTATTTCCAATGGGTGTAAATACTCGCTCAAAGCTCTTATTGGAGCATGTGAGTAATCAAAATAAATCTATTGGACTATAGAATCCATCCATGGAATCAAAGTTAAAATATAGGCTTCTAAATCTTTAGATAATTAGTAGGAAAAAGTCTACAACATTACAGGAAATTTTTGGAAAGATAGGAAAAACCTTAAATAGCCATTAAACTTTCAACTCAAAGATCATAATGGGACATATGAGTAGGCAATGGAGAGTTAATGAATAGTAGAGTCGAATATTCAATTTTGGATTGGGTAGCATAGATTCACAAAAAATCAAAATAAGGCTATAAATGTATTTAAAAAGTAGAAATATCATGTATATGACTTCCAAATTTTATAATTATTTGTTTTCATTCAAAAGAAGATAATTGTATGCATGTTTTTATAGAATTAGGGGTGTCATCTCAATATTACGAATTAGAGATATGGAGGAGAAAAAAGAGTTTAAAATCATGAGGTGTGGGCTAAGGGCGTAAACATTAGTTTGGGTAATGAAAAGACTAAATCTAATGGATGTAGAAGCAAAGTGGAAGTAGCTAAATTAGTAGACTATAAGTATTTTGAGAGAAGAAGTGTAGAGATACAAGCCTGAAAATGAAAGAATAATAAGTGCATGGGAGGATTAGAGGTAGATAAACACTTAGCTGTTGTAAATGAAAATAAATTGTAAATACAAATAATGAATCAAGTCACATGAGGAAGAAGGTAGACCTCATGCAAGGCATACTGACTTTAGAGGTAGAAAAGCTCAGAGATATCGTTACTCGCCCATTCATTCATCTAGGAGATTATATGCATCTAATGCTCCAAGTGGTTCCAGAGACACACACAAGACAAAGAGGGCTTATGAAAGCTCAAAAATCATAGTGTTTGGATTATGCTTGAACTAGGTTCATGTTAAATATATTGTCATCGTGATCGCAGTGGTGTGAACAGTTCGTCAATCCAAGTTTGGATGAGGAAGTTAGAAGCAGTCAAAGTTCGGTTAACTTTTGCTGACTCAGCAGGTTAAGGGAGACAATTTGGAATTTTTCTAGTAGATAGAATCTGGCCAACTCTAGCCAGATTCCAGGCAAAATTTTTGCCTCGTTAATTTGTCTCCTTCGGCTTAAAATCCAAATAGTTAAAGGTGGTTTTATATTAAATAAAAATAAAAAATAAAAAATAAAAATTAATATAAAAGGAAGGCGGTGGGCCATCACCCCCACCACCCCACACCTCACCTTACATACCATATACCAAACGTATTAAGGGGAGGCCAGCAAGTACCAAGCCTGTGACAGCTATGTGGGTTGGCCTGACACCATGTGGCTTCCTCATACAACGCACCATGTAATATGGCATAACAACGTACACCAATTACAATGGCCCTCCATACCATTAAAACATTAAAACGTGCCATGGTTACGGAGAAATGGGGGCGGGCTGCCCAATGTGGACCCAACCCCCCCACTTAGGTTCATTCCGTTAAATCCAAAATATAATATGTTTAAAAAAAGGAGGGATGGGATTTGATCCTCTGACCCCCTCCTCATACATTTTTCCCTATTTACCACTGTACCAAACCGTTTCATTGGGTAATCCCCCTAAAAAACTTTTATAAGAACCTTGTTTTCTCACTACACAGGGGAAGATAGAGGAACCAGGAGAGGGCACGGATTTCGAGACAGAGAAGGCAAAATATTCTTTGATGCCCAAAGATTCTCCAAGGAGGTAAAAAATTATTTTGTCAAAATATGACCAAGTTTATAGTCAATTTTCTCATATTTTTGCAGGGAATGCTATGGCAAGGTTCGATTTACATTTTGAGCTGCATATTTTCAGATTCCTAGCGGACTAGAATCTTTGAGGAATATTGAGGGAATCTTCCAGATTCCTTGGAGGCTGAAATTCGACAGAGTCAGAATGCCACGAACTTCATACTCATTTTTCTCTGAATTCCACAAGGAACTTAATAGTGCAGTCAGAATTTTGATCTGAGTAGAAAATTTGTAGAGGCCTTGGAGGAGGGAATGTTTAAGGAATCTAGGGGAATCTAAAAGATTCCTTGAGCCCCAAATTCTCAATTTCTCAGAATTCAAAAATTTGACAATTGATTTTGCATTATTCGACATCACAAATCTGATGGTGCATTTAAATTTTTCATTGTCTCATTCTATTATTTGGCCATTTTTCTATGTGTAGTGTAGGTGTCAGCGTTCATGAGCAAATAGTCATTTCCATGTGATTTGATGCTGTGAGATTGATGGCACGAACAACTTCAGCAGTTTAGCATCTGCTTCTTTAGATGGCCCCTGGATGTGAGGTATATGGAATATGTTCATGTACTTCTTTTTCTATGCATTGTGCTACACAGATCCATGTTGATGCTTGATGTGGGATCTTGTTTCTTACTCATTTTCATGAATCCTGCTTGATGTGATGCAGAATCATCTGTGTGATGTACTTGTTGTCATGATTCGTCATATTATGTTTTGAGATCCCTTTGTTGTATGTTAATGGGATACTCATGTGTTGTTATGCGTGTTTGCATTGAGATCCCTTTTTATGGCATGTAGGCAAGATGATCATCATGCATGAATTTTGTGTCATATTAATAGGAGTCCTTTTGACTGAGAGTTCTTGTAGCGGAACACCTCTTGGCGTCACTCCTGCATGAGGGGATTTTCCTTGTATGATAGCAACGCTATCTCTTATGTACATCATCACTATTGACAACACTTGACGTAGCAGCCTACACCATCTTGACACCGGGGCCTGGAGACGTAGTCCCTCCTGAACGAACTTCGTTACCAACGAATTATGTTTTCACGTGCTGATGATTTTCATGTCCCTCTTCTTTACAGCATGCAGATGTATTCATTTATGTTCTTTTAAAAATCCAATTTAACACATCATGAAAGTAAATTTATATGCATCTAATGATTCTAGGAGTAACCCAAAAGTGTCTCTTGTTAGACATCAAAGGAGAATATATGAGTTGGATAGTTTGCAAGGAGTTAATAAGAAGCTTAAGCCACCCACCTTTGATAATGAAAATAGAAGGGGAGATGATGTTGAGACTTGGTTTCTTGGGATCAAAATTTATTTTCAATTCCATGGCTACTTACCCAACTTGGAAGCTAGAATAGCTATATATCACTTACAAGGAAAAGCCTTTATTTGGTGGGAACAGTTGAAGCAAGGCAAGTGTCTTGATGAGAGTAAATTCTTGGAGGTAATCCAAGAACATTTTTTAGCAACAATATATTTTAGATCACTACTATGATAAAAATATGTAGGGATTCTTTGAACTCATATTGGGAAGCATGACTATGGAATAATATGTAAGAAAATCCTTGGAGATTATAGGTATGTGGGCTTCATCAAGGAGTAGAAGGTAAAAAATTAAAAGGTTCAAGTGAATTTGCATCACTTTATAGTTTAATATTCAATTTGATTAGCCTAATACTATAGCTAAAACCACTAGCAATGCCAAGTGCTTGTAATATTGGAACAAAGAAAAGGACACTTTTCAAAAATGTTGGAGAGATAAGAAGAAACAAAATTTATATCGAAGAAGAATGGATTAAAGCCACCTTTCAGAAGAAATATCCGTAAAAAATATCAACAAAACCGACAAGCTCATGATGAAAAGAAAATGGAAGACTCATTAGGGAAAAGAGAAATACAATCACCTTAATGTTGTTGATGTTAAGGGGATCATTTGTATTGATATTTCCCTCACATAGAGGATAAAATGAGGACCATAGATAACATCTAGGGGTTGCAAGAATGGAAAACACGGGAGAAATATTCCAAGAATATATGTATCTCTGAAGGATTGATAGGCATCTCACTGATCCCATATTATTGAAGTGATAAAGATTATAAATCATCTCGCTGCTATTTTAACTTATTCAAGAGAAATTCATTGTTACATACTCCTAAATCAGTGGATATGTTAAATTTAATCAAAAGAAATATTGAATGGTTATGGTTGGTTTAGTTAATCATTTGAACCAAGAAAATGATCAACGAAATTGTCAAGAGTTATCCCATAAATATAAATGGAATGGATGCATTTGAAAAGTTTAACATCATTCCATTGGGATATTATTATGTCCTAATTAGAATGGATTGGTTGGAAAATAATTGTGTTATCCTAGATTGTGGTAATAAGATTTTTACTTTCTTCGATCAAGGATGAAAGCAAAGATTTATGCAAGAAATTCCAAGACTTGTTTCTATAAAGGAGATTTCAACCACATAGTAGAAAATATGTTTGGGGAAAGGATGTCAACTATATGTAACCCATGTGGAAGAGCCAGAGAAGACCAAAGAGCCAAAAGTTAAAATAGTATCCTATGTTTAGAGAGTTTGAAGATGTATTTGCAGAAATACAAGGTTTTCCACCTAGGAGAGATATAGACTTCTCTATTGATTTTATTCCAAGAACCACTCTTGTGTCAAAGGCTCCTTAGTGAAATAGTACACCAAGATTAAAATAATTACAATTGCAATTGGAAGAGTTGTTAAAGGAATGGTACATATGGACAATTGTTTCACCTTGGAGAGAATTGGTCCTTTTTTTGTGAAAAAGGATGGAATATAGAGGTTAGGTGTTGACTTTAGATAACTTAACAAATCCATAGTGAAGAATAAATACCCTCTAGCCAGAAGTGATGGCCTTTTTTTATCAACTAATAGGACCAAGGATATTCTAAAAGATAGACTTGATATTAGGATACCACTAGTTGAGGATCAAGGAAGAAAACATAAGATAGCTTTTAGAAAAATGTATGGACATTATGAGTTGGTAGTGGTGCATTTTGAACATATAATTGCAAAAACAATTTTTATGTTCTTGATGAATGTTATATTCATAAAATATATGGACAAGTTTTTTATTGTAATCTTGAATTACATACTAATTTATTCAAATTCAAAGGTGGTGCATGAACACCATTTTAGGTTGCTACTATAAGAACCAAAGAACCATGTAACCAACCTCCTCCCACATCTACTCAAGTAACCAAACAACCGGGGTAAACATGTGACGAAGAGGATACTATGATATGATTCAACCTCCTTGGTGACCTTAAGGAACTGGAATCGATGGAAACACATCAACCATACCTTTCACATCAGCAACAACACCCCTAGGAGACATCCCAAACATTCAGGCATCCTGCCCCTGGGTTCCACTAACTTTTTATACCTCTTTACCTCTATATGCACTCATGGTATGGGCATGCCAGCATCAAGGGACCTCTCAATGCTCTCAGATACCTACATTCCTGCGTCAACGGACTTTTCCCAGCAAAATTGTGTTAGTGTCTGCAGAATTTAAGGAACTTTTCTGGCCCATAATTCTAACCACAACCCATAATTTTTTGTAACTTTTAGAATCCACCAAACACATGATGACAAGACTAATAAACCAAAAATAAACTTCAGGAGTAGAACTAACCATCCCCAACTGGGATTGACATTATGTTAAACATTTGGCATCAATGAAACCTATAGGTCTAGGTTACAAGATAAAGCATGAACGACTGAAAACTCTTTTGAAACATGACAAGAAGGATCACCACCTTCTCCCTTGAAATTTTATGAAATCAATGAAGTCTTGCATCCATCATTTTAGCAAATTCAAGTAAATACATGAAATAACCATGACATAAACTAGTCAAATAGCCATGCTTATAACCAGTATAAAACCATGGAAATAACAAAGATATGGCAACCATTAAATCCACATATAAACAAGTACAACAACAAGAGAGCTTAGATTTCATTAATCATAGGCAAATCCGACCAGGTTCGGGACTTCCACGTACCACCCAACCA